>CANYBF010128581.1:0-18653 GCA_948192965.1 Dalechampia spathulata | reverse complement strand
ACTAAACAATCGAGCATATTAAGATGGAATACAAATAGATTTGAAATCCCGAACCCACACTCTGAAGAAACTAAGGACGTTTTCAACTCTGAAAAACCAAGGTTTTATTTCCTAGTTTTCAAAGTTAATTCAATTGGATTAATAGAAATAAACTAGGTGGCGACTCCACATATCCCGTTTTTCTCAAAAGTTAAAACCTGTAAAACCGGAAAAGCCGAGAAACGGATACGTACGCTCACAATACTGTATGCGTGGCGTGTGAAATGATGTATGGCATGGCATATGTATGACATGGCATAGTGTATGGCATACCATATGCATGGCATATGAAATAATGTATGGCATGACATATGTATGACATGGCATAGTGTATGGCATACCATATGTGAAATGATGTATGGCATGACATATGTATGACATGGCATAGTGAATAGCATACCGTATACGTGGCATGTGAAATGATGCATGACATGACATATGCATGACATGGCAATAGTGAATGACATACCGTATGCGTGGCATGTGAAATGATGTATGGCATAGCATATGTATGACATGGCATAGTGTATGGCATACTATATGCGTGGCATATGAAATGATGTATGGCATGACATATGTATGACATAGCATAGTGAATGACATACCGTATGCATGGCATGTGAAATG
This sequence comes from Dalechampia spathulata, assembly GCA_948192965.1. Taxonomy (NCBI): domain Eukaryota; kingdom Viridiplantae; phylum Streptophyta; class Magnoliopsida; order Malpighiales; family Euphorbiaceae; genus Dalechampia; species Dalechampia spathulata. The sequence goes on along the minus strand of CANYBF010128581.1, from coordinate 17,987 downwards.
ATGCATGGCATGGCATATGCATGACATGGCAATAGTGAATGACATACTGTACGCGTGGCATATGAAATGATGTATGGCATGACATATATACGACATAGCATAGTGAATGACAGATCCTATGCGTGGCATCTGAAATGATGTATGGCATTGCATATATATGACATGGCATAGTGTATGGCATACCATATGCATGGCATATGAAGTGATGTATGGCATGGCATATGCATGACATGGTATAGTGATGCGTATGTGAATGTGTATTCAACATAGTATATGTTATGGCATACAATATGTCATATGACATGGCATGGCATAATGGCATAATGACATGTGAAATGACATAGCATATGCGTGGCAAGTTGCGTATATTTTTGTATTGTGTATTGGCATTTTTGGCGTATTGGCATATTTATACATATATGCATACAAAATACAGTGTGTTATGGTATGGCATATGCATGGCATGGCATAGTAGTGTGTGATGTGGCAAGTTACATGGCATGTGACATGATGACATGGTATATTTTAGCAAATATAAACCACGAATAAAAATTTAATGGTCGGTGAAAAGGAATCGAGGAATTAGGGGATTTTACAGGGATTAATTATTACAAGCCAATAATAAATCCTATCCTATTACATAAATATCATCGCATACATATTTTGGAACGTTAAGTAACATCCCCTCCTCCTTGGGCACTATTCCACCTCGGGTGACATGAGCCAAAATGCACGATGAATAATATGCAAAAATAAACAAATAAATTCATTAGTAGCAAATGAATTTAGGATTTATTTGACTAGTCCAATGCTATTCAAAAGCATGAACTAAAAGTCAAAATCCAGCAATTATTTGGCAATAATTGTATGAATTAACATGAGCCGGATCGTGAAAATTAATTTTTATAAAAATAATTTTAGGCAAAATCATTTTTATTTGATCATAGAAAATTAAATGGGAGGGCTAACATCACATAAAAATTATTGGAGATAGCCACTTGACCAATTTAATTCAAATCCTTTCAAAAACCACATTTATACGAGTAAAAATGGCTTTTTATCATAGAAAATTAATTTTGAGGCCAAAATTAATTAAATGTAATTATTTTATGATAGATCCAGAATACCTGAGCAGCTATAAAGCATCAAATACCATTGGAAAAATCAAAATACGTCAAAAATATGATTTGAAATAAGATTTTTCTAGAAAAATGTGAAGTATGTGTGCCGCGTATAGATCTATGTGCGCCACACATAGGCTGTGTGTGGTGCACATAGATCAACATGTGGCAAACATAGTTGGTTAATCTGCAAGAAAATTAAATCTGTTAGTATAGAAACAATCTACAGATAAAAACACGCAACTTTAATGAAGACAGTACCTCATTTTGAGCTCGGATTGGCCTCTGATTTGCAGATCAAACATTTAATTAGGCAATTAAATGAAATAATTAATTTTAAGGCTAAAATCAATTAGATCCGAGTAATATTTGACAGATCTAGAACCCCAAGTACATGGAGAAGCTACTGGAGTTACTAGAAAAATCAGATCCGAGGCGGATCGGGTGAAAAATGGCTTTTTTTGTGAAATCTAGAATCTATGTGTGCCACACATAGGCTATGTGTGGCACACATAGATGGATATATGGCACACATAGTTTGAAAAATGAAAGAAAAATCAAGGATTTTTAAGCAAAAACCCTAGATTCGACCCCGATCTAAGCAGGTTGGAGCCTGAAAAGGGATTTTACTTCTTAGATTTGCATCCAACTCAAGAAAAATAATTTTAAAGTTAAAATTATTCTAGATCCAGCAAGTTTATGGTAGATCCAGGACACCCAAGGCATGGGGAGGCCTTGAATGCCACTGGAGTGGCCAGATTGGGTGAAAAATTGATGAAAAATGGGAGAAAGATGATGTTTTCTTTAAAATCTGGGGCTTATATGTGCATCATATAGGCCTATGTGTGCCACACATGAGCTACATGTGGTGCACATAGGTGTATATCCGCAACATATACCCCAAAAAATAGAAGCATAAAGAAGAAAAATGAAGGAAAATAGAAGAATTACCTCTAGACAGTAGGTCTTCTTCCTTGATCTTGCTTCCAAACACGTTTAGGGAACCTAACTAGAGCCAATTTGTCTCTAAATCCCTAAGATTTAATTAATTAAGGGTTAATTAATTTTTTAGGAATTTTGGCAGAGTTTTGGGTGCCCTTGGAGTAATTTCGGATCCTTAAAACTGAACCCCAAGCTCTATATTTATAGAGTCGGATTGGGGTGTGGAAAAATTGTAATTTTTGGCCTAGATTTGAAAAATTAAAAGGCTATGGGCACAACACATACCCTGTATGCTACGCATATAGTCTTTCGACCCTTCGCATGGGGTCCATTGTGGCCATAACGGGACATGCACCCCGTGCCCTATAAGCATCATTTTGTGTAACAAGGCATTATGTAATATGGCACACATCTGATTTGGTCTTGAGAAGGCTCCCAGCCAAACGTCTTCACTATGTTACATGCGTAGCATATAGCATTTTTGACCTATGTGCTCCACCCCGTACGAGCCAAATGGGATGCATGCCATATGTTAATGGAGATGCAAACAACATTCTTAGTCACTTTGTAGTTTTGAGTTTTGCTAAATTCGACCCCGAGTGGCGAGTTCCATTAATGGGCCCATAATGCTATTATGGCCAAAATGTGGCATTTAGCGCACCAAGAGTTATGCCTCATGCAGGCATTAGTGAAACTGTGTTCTGTGTGCACAAAACACTCGAAATGGGTTAAGATGGGTAGTGGGTCCCACTAGTGCCTTCGATGGGCCTAGATTATGGCATTTGGTATGTCAAGCGTTGTGCCTCGTATAGGCATGTGTGAAATGCATTCTATGTGCACAGAACATGCAGAATGGGCTGATAGAATGTGCACATAACACGTAGAATGGGTTGATAGAATGTGCACAGAACACGCAGAATGGGCTGATAGAAGTGGTGGACCCCACCAGTGTCTTTGATGGGCCCTACAGCGTAGTGGGCCCTAGATGTGGCATTTGGAATGCTAAGGTCTCTGGCTTGCTTAAGCAACATGTTATGTATTCTTTATGCATAGAATATTCTGAAGAACAAATAAAGGTGGCGGGCCTCACTTATGTACTATTTTGGGTGAATAGTGTTAAGTGGCCAAAATGCAAAATTTTGCATTCTGTGTGCTCTGCCTCGTGTAGGCAGGAATAAAGTGTGTTCTATATGCACAAAACACTCAGAATAGGCTAATAAGGGTAGCGGGCCCTGCCAAACACTGTAATGGGCTCCACCAACTACGATGTACTCTGTGCACCAGAATACTCAAGGGAAGCCACAGAGGCATATGTGCATAATCGGGGTCAATATCGGGGACTAATACCGAGCTGAATCAACAGAAACCCAAAATTGCATGAGGATGAAAAGTCAAGGTCAATGGGGAGTATGTTACCTTAGGTATGGGTTGGGCATGACATGTTTTAATGGTATCAGAGCTATAGTTTAGCTCGCAGAGCTATAGGCTAGCTTGACGTGTAACTTGTTTGTAAGTTAGGACTACTGCCTATGATTAATAAGCTATATACGAGGAGTTTGTGAGTTTTTACCACTGCTAACCAATATGATCTATGTTTATGTGTCACATATTAGGTTTGATGACAGACCGAGCTATTATTGTTAGTGAGGAAGGTGGGGGTAACTTTAATCCCCAATAGAGTACGTCAGATACAAGGGATAGAGTTGAAAGGCAACCGAGACAGGAAGGACAAGGGGAACCCAGTGAGGGGCACCTCAAGTTGATGGGGTAGATGCTTTAGCTGTAGATACTGTGGCAACTCAGTTTGCCCAATTTCTTTGGTACTTGCAGATATAGGGTCAGACTTTACTTGTCACTCTAGCTCCACCTCCAGCAGTACTTAGAGAGGAGTATAAGATGGACTTCAAGAAGTTGAGATCCTATGGAGCCACAGATTTTATTGGGATAACTGATCCATATGTTGTGGAGATGTGGCTAGAGCGGACATAGAGGGTGCTACATCAATTGAAATGTCCCGAGGTAGCAAAGTTTGAGTATACTATTTCATTATTATAAGATGATGCCTATGAGTGGTGGAAGACCATTCGTCAGAGTGTGGCAAACCCTCTAGTACTGACATGGGATGACTTTTAGAGGGAGTTTCATCAAAAATATATGGCAATTGCCTATACAAATTAGAAGCTGCATGAGTTCCTCAACTTGAAATAGGGGAACATGTCAGTTGCAAAGTATGAGAGGGAGTTTACATAGTTGGCCTATTATGCAACAAATATTTTGACTTCTGGTCGGGAGAGATGCAAAAGTTTTGAACAAGGGTTAAACCTTCAAATTAGGGCATTAGTTTAGGGTTTTAATTATGAAGATTTCTCAGCTTTGATGTCCAATGCATTGAACCAGGAGCGTACGATGCAAGAAGAGAGTGCCTGTTTTGAATCCTTGAGGAGATCATTTAGAGGGTCAAGTTCTTCATCGAGGTTCCAGAAGAGGGGCAAGTTTAGAGGTTCCTTTTTTCTATGATCAGTTGATGTTAGACCATCGCCACCTCAACGTACACAGAGTGGAAGATTTACATTCGATAGTGATAGTACAGGCATGAGACTGGGTTTATATCGTACCTATGGCCGAGCTCATCATATAACTTATCAGATGGGTACAGACTTGTGTTACCGATATGGTGGTGTAGGTCATTATGCTAGAGAGTGTCCCATACGGTATGATATACCAGTGCATACTGTTTTAGAAGGTGGATCCTATCAGTAGAGTCTGATGCCTAGATTTAGTTCAAGAGGTTCCTAAAATTCAGAGAGAGGTAGAAGTAGAGGGAGAGGCCGTGATGGAGGAGGTCGTGGTTCTAGTTAGGGGTCCATGAATCAAACGGTTGGGGCTCCTACTAGAGTATATAATTTGGTATAATGGGATGATCCACATGCCTCTAATATGGTGATTGGTAATGTTCTTATTTCTAATCATGATGCGTTGGTTTTGTTTGATCTGGGTTCTTCGCACTCATACATTAATGCGAGATTTGCTCGTTTGCTTGATATAGTATATGAGGGGTTAGGTTATGAGATAGTTATGTCAAGTCCACTAGGAATGGATATGATAGTTGACAGAGTATATAGACAATGTCCCCTGATTATCCATGATGTTTGTTTTCTATCTGACCTATGGAAATGCCTTTTTCATGAATATGATATTTTATTGGGAATGGATTGGTTAGAAAGGTATAGGGCAATGATAGATTGTCAATAGAAGACAGTGACTCTTCAGCATACAGAGCATTCCATAGTATTGATTAGAGGTAATGCGCCATCAGTGACTGCTCACCTGATTTTAGCGGTGATAGCATGTAAACTGTTACTATAAGGTTGTAATGCGATACTAGCACATGTGATAGATGTGAGACAGAGGGGAGTACGGATGGCAAAGATTCTGATAGTGTTTGACTTCCTAGATGTGTTTCCAGAGGAATTGTTAGAGTTACAACCAGAAAGGGAAGTAGGGTTTTGAGATAGAGGTGTTACCGGGTACTGAGTTGATTTCCATGACACCTTATTGCATGGCACCACTGGAATTGAAAGAGCTGAAGATACAGTTGCAAGAGTTATTAGATAAGGGTTTCATTAGATCAAGTGTTTCACCATGGGGCACACTTGTGTTGTTTTTGAAGAAGAAGGATGGTACAATGAGGATGTGTATCGACTACAGACAGTTGAACAAGGCGACGATCAAGAACAAATATCCCTTGCTGTGTATTGATGACCTGTTTAACAAACTCAAGGATGCCACATTGTTTTCAAAGATTGACCTGAGATTGGGATATAACCAACTTTGAGTGAAAGAGGGTAGCATAGCAAAAATGACTTTCAGAACTCGCTATGGGCATTACGAATTTCTAATGATGCCATTTGGGTTGAAGAATGCATCTCCAGCATTCATGGAACTGATGAACATGGTTTTTATGGATTATTTAGAATAATTCATTATAGTGTTTATTGATGATATTTTTGTGTATTTTAAAATACAGGAAGACCATGATCGATATCTAAGATTGGTATTGCAACGATTGTGAGAGAAACAGTTGTATGGCAAGTTGTCCAAGTGTGACTTTTGGTTGGAATGAGTGACATTTCTTGGACATGTGATTTCAGCTGATAGGGTTCGAGTGGACCCGAGTAAGATAAAAGCTATGCTTAATTGGTCAACTCCATCGAATATTAGTGAGGTTCATAGTTTTCTAGGGTTAGCTAGGTATTATAGAAGATTGTGAAGGGCTTTTCTATGATTGCCATGCCATTGATGACTCTTATATGGAGGGATATTCCTTTTGTTTGGAAGGATGAATGCCAACGAAGTTTTGATAGATTAAAGGAATGCCTGACTCAAGCTTTGATTTTGACCTTGCCCTCACCAGGTAAAGAATTTATGATCTACAGTGATGCTTCGCTTAATGATTTGGGGTGTGTTCTTATGTAAGATTGGAAGGTGATTGCTTATGCATTGAGATAGTTGAAGCCACATGAGAAGAACTACCCTACACATGATCTATAATTAGTAGCTATCGTCTTTACATTAAAGATTTGGTGACATTAGTTGTACGTGGAATTATACTACATGTACACAGATCACAAGAGTCAGAAATATTTGGGTACACAGAAGTGTTGAACTTGAGACAACGATGCTGGATTGATTTGATTAAAGATTATGATTGTGTGATCGATTATCACTCGGGAAAGGCTAACTCAGTGGCAGATGCATTAAGCTGAAAGATGTTTATTGGGTTGAAACAGTCACCTTTGATGTTGGTACGAGAGATACGACAGTTATATGTTTCATTGACGATGCAACTAGACTGCATCTTAGCACAATTACAGTTGTAAGTGAAACCAAAATTGACCGAATAGATTCAGAAAAGTACAATGAATGATAAGGAGTATCAAAAGTAGATGCAGAAAGTGTGGAGGGGTAAAATTACATTTTTTACTTTGGATGATGGTGGTAATCTGAGGCATGGAACATAACTATATATTCTTATAGATGAAGAGCTAAAGAAACAGATTTTAGAGGAATCTTATAGTTTGATGTATTCATATCACCTAGGAAGTACGAAGATTTACAAGGATCTAAAACAATAATATTGGTGGATCAGTATAAAGAATGATATAGTGGATTATATTACTAAGTGTTTAATATATCAACGGGTAAAGGTAGAGTATCAAGTACTAGCAGGGTTACTTAGTTTGTTATCGATACTGGAATGGAAATGGGATTGTATCACCATGGATTTTGTTACAGGACTACCGATGACGCAAGCTAAGCACGATGCCATATGGGTCATAGTGGATAGATTGATGAAGATAGCTGATTTCTTACCTGTACGTATGGATTATAGTCTAAAGAGATTGGCAAGATTGTATGTTGATAAGATTGTCTGATTACATGGGATTCTGTCATCCATTGTATCAAACAGAGATCCATGGTTTACGTCACAGTTTTGGGTTACTTTCCAGAGAGCTTTGGGTACTAGAGTTCATTTCAGTACTGCTTTTCATCCTCAGACTGATGGCCAGTTAGAAAGAGTGATACAGATTCTAGAGGATATGTTGTGTGCATATGTTTTAGAATGGGAAGGTAACTAGGATCGATACTTGCCATTAGTTTAATTTGCTTACAACAACAGTTACCAGTCTAGTATACAAATGGCTCCATATGAGGCATTGTATGATAGAAGATGTCAAACGTCATTATATTAGGATGAGGTTGGTGAACAAAGGTTGATTGGTCCTGAACTAGTACAGCAAGCTAAAGAACAAGTACAATTGATTAAGACCAGACTGAAAGTAGCAGCAGATAGACATAAGTCTTATGTATATTTGAAGAGGTGAGACATAGAGTATAGTGTCAGAGATAAAGTGTTTCTCAAGGTGTCTCCTTGGAAATGGATTATGCGATTTGGTCAGAAGGGTAAATTGAGTCCTCATTTTATTGGATCATATGAAGTGTTAGAGAGAGTGAGACCATTAGCATATAGATTAGCCTTACTGCTAGAGTTGGATCAGATTCATAAGGTCTTTCATGTTTTAATGCTAAGGAGGTACAGATCAGATCCGTCACACATGATATGAGTGGAAACGATTGAGATTCGATCAGACTTATCTTACAGTGAAGAGCCGATTCAGATTTTAGCTAGAAAGACTAACCAGTTGAGGAATAAATAGATACCTTTGGTCAAGGACTTGTAGAATCATTATACGGGACAGGATGCTACTTGGGAAAGAGAGTCAATTATGAGGGAACAATATCCTCACTTATTTCTTAATAGTTCAGGTTCAAATTTTGGGATGAAATTTCCTTTTAAGGGGAGAGAGTTGTCATATCCACATTTACGACCCTAGTTGTGTTGTACTGTTGTATGTGTATTGATAGATGAATGATAGGAATGAAATATGTGTATGCTTGACGCAAGTGAATGTAATATGTAAAAGGTGGATAAAGGTGCTATGAATATGCATGACTTGTATTGATATATGTATGTAGGCATGTTTGAATGTTACCTTTGAAATGATGTTGGTTATGTTGAATATATTATGATGGAATGTGTAATTATGTGCTAAGTTAGTCATGGTATGAAAGGTAGGTAGGAAGAGAAGAAGTTTGATGTTGTTGATGTTTTAGAAGTGTATTACGAGTTGGTTTTGGGTTAGGAGTGAATTTTGGTTTAGATACCTTGTGAGCAGGTTTAGAAGGGCATGTGTGTTGAGAGTGGAGAGTGGTACGGATGTACGGATTACCATACGGGTGTACCAGACAAGAGAGATGAGTGGTATTAAGCTTCTAAAGACCATACGAGCATACCAAAGGGTTGTCCAGCCGTACCGGTGCTTGTAGGAAATTTAGCTTGTCAGGTAGATTAAGGTGGTACAGGTATACCAAATGAGGGTACGAGCATACCATTGCTTGCATCAAAATAGGGTATTAGTAGATGTCATTTGGTGCGGGTGTACCGAATGTGGTACAGCCATACATGACTTAAGTTTGACTTTTCAATGGATAAGTACAAAGATTTCCTTGCTTTTCTTTCACTTTTTACCTTTCTTAAACCCTTAAAAATAACAGAGTTAGAGTTCTTAAGTGCCTAAAAGTTGTAAGGGCTATAAGATGATAACTGTGATCGTTAGTAACAGAACTATGAGCATACGTTACAAGTAGTATTGCGACAGGTTTGTTCTAGTTGTGATGTTTGCTTCTTTTCTTATCATAAGACCTGAGCAAGGTCCGGAGGGATGATGTGCTTTCCTTATAAGATTGTCCATGGCTTGTATTTTCTTATGATGAGCTTGTTACTTGTATATGAGGTGTTATGAACATGAAATGTCATGAATCATACATGCATAATCATGGCATGCATCAAGAAGTATAAGGAGAAAAAGAAAGAGAAAGAGAGAGACGTTTATGAAGCTATATGCTCTAAACCTACTAGGTCATATAGATGATGGATTCCCTTGAGTAATCATATAGTTTAATGCCCTCCTTATGGGAGATGAGTCTTGAGACCTACAGTAAAGAAATGGGTTCATAGAACCACACAGTTAAATGCCCTCCTTCGAGAGATGAGTACCAGTACCTACAAGGACTCAGTATGGAATGATATGTGCACATTTTATAGGTAAAAAAAGAGGGAAAAGAAAGAAAGGAGAGGATGAGGGAGAATGCATGGCATGAATGCATTCTCATTACCCATGTTGATACAGACAATGTATTCATTTATGCATTCTTATTGCTTATATGGGATGATGGCTCTCTGTGATCGTGCTATTATTTGAGTGTGAGTGTTGAATGGCATGATACGATGTGATGATGCTAAATGTCATTAACTTGATTATGACTATGGATGGTTTATTATTATGATGTGTACATGATTATGTGCTTCACTAGCACCACTGAGTTTTATACTCAGCGTTTATCATTTGATGAACATAAGTACTGAGTTTTCAGGAGAGCAACCGATAGAGCGTACAAAGTAGCGATCTTTGGCATCAGTAGAGATACCCCATTCTCGAAGTGATATTGAACTGTAGAGGCATACTCCCGCATGTTTTATTATTGTAGTTCTTATTGGTCCTAGAGACAGTAGTTGTTATTATATTCTTTTGGTGGTGATAATTCCAAAGGGTGTAATTGTAATGAACCCCAATGTATGACCTTAACATCATGTGTCTATATATATATTTGAGTTATTTATTAATCTTAGCTGTTGAATGAATGAATGAATGGATATCCAGGTTATGATGATAAGATTTAACAAACACCACGCTGCCATTCCCTTATCACCATTAAATATAGTAACGTGTACCCATATGATTCAAAATAGGTCATATAGACGATATATCCTTTGTAGTATGGGTAACGATTTCTTTATGGGAAATTGATATTCATGCTACGGGAGCATGTTACCACAAGTATGGGCTGGGCATGACATAAAATCCCGTGTGTATCCCTTAATTCCTCGATCCCTTTCACTGGCCTTTTGGAATTTTATTTCGTGGATGGTTTATTATATTTGCTAAAATATATATGCCATATCATGTCACATGCCACATCACACACTTCTATGCCATGCCATAACATATATTATCTCGTATGCCAATACGATCCAAATATACCAATCCGCCAATCCGCCATGCCATACACACTATTTTTCATATTATATGCCAATATACCATGCCAATTTGCCATGTCATATGCCATTATGCTATGTCATTATGCAATGCCATGTCATATGTCATGTCGTATGCCATGTCACATGCCACGATGTATGTCACGTCACATGCCACATCGTATGCCACGTCATATGTCATATCGAATGCTAATTCACACACACATCACTATGCCATATCATGCATATACCATGTTATTATGCCAATATCATACATATGCCATGTCATTTTACTATGTCATTATTATTTCATGTCATGTATATGCTATGTCATTTTAATATGTCATCATTTCACATATCATGCATATGCCATGTCATTCAAATGCCATATAGCATTATATGACATTATACGTGCAACTATGTTATGCTAAATCGTATGCTGCGCTATGTGCTTACTTAAACGCTCGCTCGCTTGCCTACTTAGGATAATTAATTCTAATTATAATGGTAAAATCGATTTTGGAAACTCATAGAAATAGATCTTCACCACTCGAACCCATCTCTGAAGGGTTTAACTAGCACTCATGCTATAGGTCGGTTGAACAAATCCAGAACCATCAAGTGCCAACTCCTTTGTAACTCTTTTAAGTCCATATCTTTCCTTAAGGTAGCCCCTTGGGAAGTCTACACTTTTGCTTAAGTACAGTCCTTGGTCTATGAGCCTTGAAAGCCTCACTCTGGGTGGCAGAAACCGGCGCTCACACTTATATTGCACATATGATATCTTGTGGTTCTATGAATCATTTAAATGCCTTAATAATCTATGTATTTAGTTAAACTAGGGGCTAAAAGTATACAATTAAATCCATTTCTATATAAAGGAGGTGATTGCTCCATACTCATAATGCACATAAACAAGTAGCAACTCAATTACATTTTTAATATCATAAATGAAAAATACTAGGTTGTTCATTTTGTTTATTATACCATGGGGTTAGTATAAAAACATGTCATCAAATTCAACATCAATTTAGGCAGTTTATTGATAATTTAATAGATGTTCTCAATGGTAATTCATACATGATTTAATAGTTTCTTAAATAATCAACTCCAATGGTTTGTTAAAATTAATTATACCTAGGTGTTAACAAGAATAAATGGTCATTCAATACTCTAAATATAAGATATATTAAAACTAATTTAGTTCCCCCTTAACGTAATTAATTTAAACATAACATGTAAATTTTTTTGTCAATCATGCTAATTTCTATTTGCTTAGGACTTATTTAAATATCTCTTAAGTATCTTGTCAGCCCTCCCTAAAATGAGTAATTAACTGGTCTATTTATGGCTCCAATTAAGAGATGCAATAGTTTGAAAATTTTCTAGCCTTAAGTACAAGGATCTTAGTAATTCTTGCACACACTTCATTCAAGCATAATATTATTTTATTTTTGATTCTTTCAAGCTTATTACTAACATACATGCTCATACATATACATATAATTTAACTTCACTAATAAGGTGTATCTTTGTAATTTAACTATTTTATAATTAACTTCACTAACAAGGTGTATCTTTAGCACATAACCAGTTGCCATCATCGTCGTAATATGCATCAATTCCCTAGCTCATCATCAATTTAAGTTCTTATTTAGTGTGTACACATTTAAGGGTTGTTAAAGGTCAAAATTTCAACTACTTAAGTCTACCATTCTTCACACAAGTAGGTCAGTATTTAAGACATAGAAACTATGATTAAGTTAGGAATTCATAGTCTAATGAGTCTTAATATAAATGTTAACTTAACAACCCAAGTCTTGGTTAAATTAATTACATCATTAATGTGTCAACTAAGTAGATTCTTAAGTGAATGTCTTTTAATATGGTCTCTATTTCAATGCACATACTAACCTTCTAACTAACTATAAGCAATTTCCTTATACCTAATGCCTAACCATACTAAAAGTACCTATATTACTCAAGCTTCCAATACTTTAAGAATATATATATATATGTATATAGCATCTAAATCAGCTTTGTTTAATTGCAATTCTATTAACCACACACAATTGTGCTTATGTTAACACGCCAGAAGAAAAAATGAAACATTATCAATACAAAAAGATATTAATCTCTACAATTAAGTTATTCATCCTCATAATGATTTAGTTTAGTAACATGTTAAGGTAGATTAACTAATAATCTAACAATTAACTAACCAATCCTTATTTCCATCATAATTTTTGCCAAGATTAATACATAATAACATACATAATTGATCAATTTCCCGGTTATATATGTATTATGCAAGCGTAGTACCTCTAAGATTCCACTACAATGTTCCATTGGATAATTTACATATAAATTTAAACTTTACTTACCTACAGTATGGAAAAACTACTCACACCATCCACTCTTGATGGCTCACTTCCAACGGCACTAATCCAAAGAGCATAGTCTGCTTCCCTCTTCCTTGTTGTTTAACAAGGTTCAATTACAATAGCTCTAAGGTAATGAGCAAACCAACTAACCTAAAATCACCAGCTCCCCTATGCTTTTTACTTACACTTCCTCCACCACCCATTAACAATCCATTCCATAAGAAATTTAAGGCGGCAAGTTTTATCTTCATCCCTTCTTGTAATTGCTCTTTCCATAATATACACACTCCCTTAACCCTATCTAACTTATTTTCATATAATTGGTCAATACATCTAGCTTGTTGACTTCATAATGAAGTTTCTTATAGACCTTCAACTCAATTATACACATTTAGCCAACATAGTTAATGATTATTGATTCCAAAAATCAAATTCATACCCCCTTACTACACTTTACATTCTTATATAATGTTCATATAAATTTTCTCTTAAAATATGAACCGTAGGAGATTTACAGTGCGTGATTATTTATTACCCCTTTAAAATGATGATTAGCAACAATTCATATTAATGCTTGATTACTCACTAATCCATAGCATAATTAGTTTTTAACATGTACACTATTATATCTAAGCATAATGAGCAACAATCATTTGTATATATGTATTTATGCATATACAAATAACAAATATGACAATACCAATTAAGATTTATTTAATTCTTTACGTTTCAATTTATTCCTCACTTAAAGTTTCTATGTTAATTCAATTCATAAGTTAAATGACTAATTATACTAATAACTTAACCGCTGAAATCAAAAATATAACTAAACATAATTATAACCATAGTTAAAATTAATGACAATTAATATAGATGTGACAAATCATTTCTTAATCACCTTATCGATATATTTTTATTTCTTTATTAACAAGATTAATATCTATATTTGTAATAAAATAAAGCACTAGTTATATTTATTATCCATCAATCTTGTTTAATTAATAATTATTCTAACATTCTTAATTATCATAATTCTAAATTATAACTTAATACAATTATGACTAAAATTAAAATAAGAATTAAGATAGATGTGACATATTTCATAATATCATTACTTAGGGTCACTTCATCCATTATCTTTGATAAAGATAAAGTTTTTACTAGACCATTTTAGACTAAATTGATGAAGAAAATGGGTACTTCTCTTCACTTTAGCTGCCTATCATCCCCAATCTAATAACTAAATTAAGCAAGTTAAACATTGCTTGGAATCATACTTACGATGCATGACTTTTCATAACCCAAATTAATAGGCCAAATGGTTAACTCTAGTAAAATATTGATATAATTCAACTTATCATAATCCTATTTCTATGTCTCCTTTTAAGACTTTATATTATTGAGCCTTCCATTCAGGACATTCCTCCCTTAACTTCTTTAGTTCAAAGTGTTATTGATTGCCTTAACTAATGATAAGCCCTTATTTAATTTCTTAAAGACCACTTGCTCTCTCTAAGTAGAATATAAAGCTTCATGTTGATAAAAGCCATACATAACACACTTTTCTTGTAGGTGATTGGGTATATTTAAAGTTGCAACCTTATCATTGAACTATGGTTGTAGTTTTAAAGTCCCTCAAGTTACTTGCCAAGTATTATAGGCTTTTAAAAATTACTCAGAAGATTTATTGGTTAATGAAAAACATGTTTTGCAGTAGAGGATGTAATTTAAAATTTTAAAACATGTGATTTCAATGGATCTAGCAATTCTATACATAGAAAACATCAAACATAAAGAAGATTATATAAGGAGAGACTGAAAACTTACTTATAAGCCGATCTCCTTCTTTCTTTGTCCTTCTGAAAAGTTGTAGCAAACTTTTCAATCCCCAAGGATAGAGGATCTCTAAACTATCCACATAAGTTAAGAAAATGATTAGTAATCAAATTACTAGTTTTGTTTAGAGATTAGTAAAATAAAACATAAAGAGCAATGAATGAAGAATGATAATTGAATTCAGTTTTCTTCTTGATGTTCTATCAAAAAAGAATTGTTTTTCTTTGTTATTGTGCTTTGAAATTCTTGGAAAGTAGAAGGACAAGAGAGGCAACCAAAATATGCTTCCGTCACTCAATATGTTTTCACCCTAATTAGGTTTAGGTTCTCATAAGTCAAGTTATATGCATGTCACATGCTTCTAGCATGTGATTTGCATGAGATTGACTTAAATTTCCTTCCAGAAGCATATAACAATCATGTGCACTTCCATTTAATTCATCATACATGAATAAGTTATGTTACATTCACATTTTAAGCATTAAGTCAATTAATTCTGTGAAAAACCTGTATATACCATGCATGTATAACATGTCATCTTAAATCACTTGTATCTGGAGTTCTACTCATCAGATTTCAGTGATCTTGGTATCAAATCAAAGCTCTTTTCATGATCTTTCTAATGAATATGAAAAATCCAGGTTATCATATAATGATAAAATAATATTTCATCAACATCCATTTATGATTATCATTCCCTTACTTTTAGTGTGTGACCTTTTGGGTTCTTGACATATTAGCAACATATAAATCTATTATCAACTTCATTTAATAACATCATATGTAAATTATGAATGGTGTCTAGTCACACATCATGACTACCCAAATGTCAAGAGGTCATTAGTTTGACTACAACCCTTCCATATCAGATTCCATGCAATAAACTCCTTTCACCATCCACTATCTCATTTAGGTTTGAGTATGGATTAATGTAACCTCAATGCATAATCAAGTATGTTAGATTATGCTATAAATTTGATGTTTCATGTTATGAATGCCTCCTATGGAGGAAGAAAACATAGGAATGAAAATGTAATGATCCATAATTAAGATAACCTTGTTAGCTTAAGTCTTAAGGATACTTGCACTACTGATATGAGTGAGATATATTTCATAGATATAGATCAATTATCCATATGAAAACTCACTGGCAAGGCCTCCAATGAGTCAGTCCTCTACTGTTCATCCATATGCTCACTTTAGACAACTATTGTCAAGATGAATGAGAATCATCCCTAAAGGAAGTATAGCATATGCTGATCTTAACTGCATTAATAATATACATTGTTATGAATACATTGATCAGGGATAATTTATATACTGAACATTTGCATACAATAAGAATCTAATTTTATAAACTCTTTATGAATTCCTTTGTACTGTTCTAATATCTTAGAATTCATTATCTAGTTTATAATCTTTCAATTAAACTAAATAATGAATAATATTGATAAGTAATTCAACTGCAATAAAACATGATGCTCTAGAGCATACACTAACAAACTCTTACTTATGCTAGAGACAATCATACATAAACTTCAATCCCATAGAAGTTACATGCCGATCATGCTTGCTCTATGTCAATGCCTTAGTAAGAGGGTTTACCACGTTCTACTTTATGGGAACTCTGTTAACCTCTACTTCTCCTCTATCGATGATCTCCCTAATCAAATGGTATCTCCTGAGTACATGTTTACTCTTCTGGTAAGACCTAGGCTCTTTTGCTTTGGTTATTGCTCCATTGTTGTCATATAATAGAGGAATAGCTTCTGCACTGTAGGGAACCATGCCAAGTTCATGAATGAACTTCCTTATCCACACAGCCTCTTTTGCTACATTCAATGCAGCTATGTACTCTGCCTCCATCATAGAATCTATTATGGTCTCTTGTTTAGAACTATTCCAAACAACTGCACCATCATTTATCACGAGTGCATAACCCAATTGAGATTTGCAATCATCTTTATCAGATTAGAAACTGGCATTTATATATCCAGTTAATTGTAAATCCTCTTCTCCATATAATAAGAACATATCCTTTATCCTTCTCAAGTACTTGAGGATATTCTTTATAGCTGACCAATGTTCCTCCCCATAATTGGATTGGAACCTGCTTGTGGCATTTAAGGAGAATGTTACATCTGGTCTTGTACATAACATAGCATACATGATGGATCCAATTACAGATGCATATGGAATCCGAGTCATGCGATCTTTTTCATCTTGTGTCCTAGGATACCATGCTTCAAAAGGATATTTCCTATGTACCATGGGTATATTACCCTTCTTAGAAAGATCCATGCTAAACCTCTTTAGCACCTTGTCTATGTAAGTTGATTCTGAAAGACCAATAAGCCTTCTTGATCTATCTCTATAGATCCTTATACCTAAAATATAAGCGACTTCTCCAAGGTCTTTCAAGGAGAATTGTTTGGATAATAAAACTTTAACACTCTGTAAAAATGAAACATCATTTCCAATGAGTAATATGTCATCTACATATAACATAAGGAAAGCAATTGCACTCCCACTATCCTTCTTGTAGACACATGGTTCATCAATATTTTGAATGAAGCTAAATTCCTTAACCACTTCATCAAAACATATGTTCCAGCTCCTTGATGCTTGCTTCAATCCATAAATGGGTCTTTGAAGTTTACATACCTTATTGCTATCATCGGATGTAAAACCATCAGATTGTGTCATACACACCTCCTCAACCATATCTCATAATCATGATAAGCAATAATAACAAATAAGATTCTTATGGATTTAAGCATAGCTACTGGTGATGTCACGTCTTCTGGCTGCATAACATGCTCCCGTCGAATGATTACAAATTTTCCAACAAGAAAATTAATAATCATTCAACAAGGGATTTAAAACATTCATAACTAATGTGAAATTTTTTTTTTTTAAAATATCTTATGTACGGTCCCCGATAAACTTAAGTAGTCATGAAAACAATACATACCATACTTAGTGTCATATTCATACACACATTATTACAAGTTTATAATTTATCAATATTTGATGTACTGCCAAAGT
>CANYBF010128289.1:0-15206 GCA_948192965.1 Dalechampia spathulata | reverse complement strand
AGGTTGTTGTACCCATACGAATGTCTAAAGGTTTGAAATAGGACGTATCCCTGGTAGTGTACGTGGCGGCTTTCCCGAGGGACGGTCGTGGCGTATGCTACGGGAGCATGTTCCTCCAGGTATGGGCTGGGGTGTGACATTTTTAATCGATCATATAAAGGTTTTATTAATTTATTCAAGTTTGGATAAAAATCTATAATAAAATTTAAGCATCCTAAAAATCGTTACAACTCAACTTTATTTGTTATTTCATTAGGAAATTTTTCTCCAAAAGATAAATTTCTTTCTATTGGTTCTATAATACCTTGATATATATTATGACTTAAGAATCTAATTTTAGTTTGAAATAAAGACATTTTAGTTTTGCTTAAAATCGATCCATTTTTCTTAACAATTATACAAAATGTTTTTAGATGTTTAAAATGTTCTTCTATATTATTGCTAAAGATTAAGACATCATCTATATAAAAAATACAAAATTTTATATAAGGATTAAAAATGTCATTCATTATATGCTAAAATTCAGAAGGTGCATTTTTTAAGCTAAAAGGCATAACATTCCATTCATATTATCCAAAAGAAACAGTAAAAGCAGTTTTGTATCTATCTTTAAGGTGAATTTATATCTGTCAATATCATAACTTTATATCAAATTTGGAAAATACACTTACCTTGTATAATCTATTTAATAAATCCTTCTTTCTTTATTATAGGGTACCTAATCCATTTTAAGGTTTTATTTAGTGATTTATAATTTATCATTAATCTAGGCGCTTCTCTTTCTATTTCTAAGGCTTTATTCATATAAAATGTTGCACAAGATCAATGACTCCTAGATTTACGAATTAGATTTTTTACTTCTAAATCAATTATTTCTTTTTTACAAAATTCAATCATATGCAGGGATGTCTAGCTTTAGTCGTTATATCTTTTTCATTAAATTATCTTCATAATGTAGGTCAATCATATATTGTTTCCCATCCCAGAAAGCATTAGGGAGATGAGAACATAATTCTTTTTCAATATAACTTTTTATTTGATCTATTCTTATTTTTACTAAGTCTGATTCTATTTTATTTATTATTTATGTATTAAAATTATTTTTAAAATTTTTAAGATGTTCTGTTTTAGCTTTAATAAAAAAATTTATTTCTAAATCATGAACCATATAAGAGCGTAATAAGTTAAGGCTTTTCTTTTTAAGCTTTTCTATAAAAGAAAATTCTATTCTTTTATTTTTAATTTTTAATTTTATACTATTATCTGTTATACTATATGGTGTAATGAGACTCATAAAGGGCATTCCTAAAATTACCATATGATATATATTTTTTGTTAGTATAAATATAGTTTTTAATTCTAAATTATTATTTATAATAGAAACATCAATTTTTTGCATTATCTGTAATTTAGCTTTATTAGCTATAATTAATTTCTCACTAGTTTCATTACAAAATATGTTGGGTTCTAAACTTGATTTTATACAATTTAGATAAGCTCTAGTATCAAATAATGCTATTGTATCTATAATATAATCTAGTGAAAATTTTATTTTTATAGATATTAAATATTTACGATAAGTTATTTCATGTAACACATTATAAAATTTTTATCTTTATCTATTATACTAATATTATTATCTTCCTCTTCATCTGAATTAATGTTTTACGAAATGATTCTAAATCCTTAGTCTCAAGGGAAGAGTTTTCCTCTGATTTTGAAGTAATTTTTTATGATACAGTATTAATTATCTTAATACCAGATGTTGATGTTATGCTTTTAAGTTGTTCCTTAATTGCTTTTACAAAATTAGAATTTTTATCTTCTTTTATTTCGTTTTAACTATTAATAGAAATTTGATATGGTATAAAAACATGAGTTTTAATATCTTTTCTTTATAATCTTCTTCTAATTTAATTTCCTTCCCTTTAATAGACTTTTCTATTCTATTTAATTATTTTCCTATACTACAAAGATATGTGTTACTAAAATTATTTTATTCTAATATTTTTCTTTGTGGATCATCTTCTGTTGTAATTTTAAATGGTGATGTCATTATTTCATGTTCTCTATAGTTAAATGAACTATTCATTTTGGGTGGATGTTCACATTGAATTATTTTATTTTTACTTTCCATTCTATTTCTTTATTTCTTATAATTATTGGATTTATATTCTTCTTACAAATTTGTTTAAACCAATTAAAAATTTTAATTTTTACTTGATTATTTTCTACAAACATAATATACTCTTCTTTTAATTTATTAATATTATTATCTTTAATAATTTTTAATAATTTTTCTATATTTTTTGTGACTGTTGTTTCATTATAAAATTCTTCTTCATTAAAAATAAATTCTTTAGTTATGACATTTACTTCCTTATCTTGATCAATCATATTTTCTGTTATAGGAGATGTTATAAGTGATTCAAGTGATTAAATAGTTTATTTATTATATTGATTTAGTTTAAGGTTTGGACCTAATGGATTAAAATTATCATATAAAGAATGTGGTATATTTAAACTATAGTCTATATTTTTTAATCTATCAGATGTGGAATATCTAGATTTATTAAAAGTTTGCAAAACTAGTTTAGGTTCATTATACGAGGTATAAATAACATATAGTAATTGTGAAGCCCTTCCTATGTCTATAGTTGAATTAGTTAAAAATGTATCAGAATACCGTGAACTTATACCATGTTTAGCAAATTTTAATATAACTTTTCCATCATCATATTGTTCTATTTTACTTAGTTTTATGTTTGTTTTACTATTATTTTAGGTTCAAGTAGAGGGATAGCTCCTAAGACCCACTCGTCTAGCAAAAAAATATCTTTCCATTGTATAGTTTTAGGAATTACTATATTAGCTTTACTAAGATCTGTTTGTAAAAATTTAGTTTCTCCTAATTTTGGTTAAATTTTATATTTTGTAGAAAAAGCAAATACCATTGTCGTATAATGTATTTTATATATTAAAGTTATTGGAATAGATCTTTTTAACATTTTATAATTATGAGTCTTTATTTCTAATACTACATTTTTTAAAATATCTACATCATATAAGGATACAATTATATTTGGATATACATTAAAAGAAATTGGTCTTTCACTAAGATTTGTTTTAACTGATTCTAGCAAAGATTCTTGAAAATTTACAAATTTAGCATATCTAATTATAGCTAAAATACTAATGTTTAAACCTTCTCCAGTTAAAGGTTTTATACCAATTTGTATTAATCCTATATGTATATATTTAAAGCCGTTACTTTTATGTTATTGCAATGTTTTAGGTGAAAAAAGTATTATACATTCAAAAGGTTTACTAAGTTGTACATCTTTTTCCTCAATTTTTATAATATAATCAATTTTAAAAATATTTAACTTTGAAATTTTATAAATTTGTTCTTTATCAATTTTAGGTATATCTCAATCATCAATAGCCCTTTTACAGTCTTCTAATATAACTTCATTTCTATTTACTATTCTTTTTATTTCTAAGTTAGCAAAGTTATCAGATCTAGCAGTACTAGCAGATTTACATAAAAAATGTTCTATTTTATAACTTTTATGTAATTAAAATACAATTATTGACTCTTAGACGTGATCACCAACTTATTTCCCTAGGACACTTATCATTGGCAAAAATGAGACTAACTACGTATCCAAAATCCTTAAGTTAATTATTTTATTTTAAGTTACTTAAAATTTTTTATTATGAAATTCTTTTTTATATAGATCTACAACCACCACCAAAAAGATGAGGCTCTGATACCAACAAATATAAAAAGATAACAAATACAAAGAAAGCATAAAAAGAAGCAAATTAAATAATTATTTTGGATATATATACACACACACACATACCTATATATATATCACTTAAACAACCCTTAATTATGTAACTTGAATACTTCATATTATATCCTCACGTAAGGTTTGTAAGCTGGGAATGATTCCAGCTGTAAGTATATAAAACATGGTCATTCCATGTAAAATTTCCCCTAAGGAAAATTGAATTCTATGATTAATTAATATGATATAAATATGCATTTTAGCAGCTCATTCCACGGGCTAGAACATGCATGAATAAATGGTAAATTCCAACTTGATAAGTCCATCTTTAAATTAATTTGGTGCTGCTTAAGTCTTCCCTTACAATCCATAGTAGTTAGTGATATCACTTAATCCAATGGAACTTCATTCATTATTGGCTTAAGTTATTACTTTATACCTTATTTGCACTTGGTTATACCATATCCTTAGATGGTTCCACTTTTGATTCTCACCTATGTATTTAGAATCTAATACAATTATTTTGATTCTTAGTTTGTACCTCTCACGTGAAGCTCAACCATAACTTAGTTCTAAATAAATTTAACTAAATGGGGCTATACATTAATATTAGGTAAGCATCATCACTCATTCATTAATTAGTTCTATTATGACCATGGTTTATCAATTATAAACAGTCTCTTAATGTTTCTTATTTTATATTCTTAATGATTTATAGACCAAGATTGCTAGTAGTTAAATTCCAATTCTAAAGTAACAATTCCAAAGTCAACATATAAATATCAATGCTATGATGAAAACTTTACATGCTAGAAATTAATCATATAATTTAGCTTCATCTTTTCAAAATGACGTTATTTTCAAGATTTCACTTTGCACTTGATTCTCTTTCTAGCTTAACTTAATTCCTTTTTAACTAATTTTAAGCAAGAACTGTGCGTAGATTACTTCATATACTATGTCAAAATATTAGCAAATAATTTAAAGTCTTGAAATGGTTAACACATTCATTGGCTTATAGATTTACTATAATAATAACAAAATTTGAAAGTTAGATCCTTTCCATGCAAGTCAACTTTCTAATAAATTTTCAACAGCTTAAATATACTTCAATTATGCCTAAGATTCAGGAAAGGTGTTTCATTCCAATCAAGAAAAAATGGATTATGCTTAAGTGACTTCTTATATAAGCACCACAGTGCACAAAAATAATTGTAAATATAAGGTGGTCTTCATGTAATATCAATAACTATATTCTGTTGGGTATATAGTTGTTAATTCAGTTCTATGACTTCCCCTAACCTATAATATTCGTATACAATCATATAATATCCATAATTTTAGGCAAAATACGATTGAATTCTTTAACATGAGCATCCACTAATCAAGTTCTCAACCCAAAAATTTCTTTTCCAACCTTATTAATATGTTTACAGACCTCTACAATTCTACAACCTCACACAACCTTATTAATATCTAGTTGGAAATTCTTACACAACTCTTGGCTTAACTTGTTTATTAATAAACTTCTTTTATAAGTTATTAAGCAACCATAATATAATTGTTAGCCATAATTTATCCTCTACTAACCTAATGACCTAAGTGATTAACATCCAAGGGTGGAGCCACTACTGGGGCTTGGGGGGCTGGAGCCCCGGCTTGAGCTAGGGTGGGGGTAGTATGGGTAGGCTGGGTTTTTAAGGGGGGTTGTTAAATATGTGTGATAAATATTTAATAAAAAATTATTGTTAATTAAAAATAATTATATTAGGTTAACTAAAAATATGTAATAATTTAATTAATAATAATTAACTTATCTTAAGCTATAATAGTTATATTATTCAATTAGTTTAGATTAATTATTTATTCTAATTATGATCATATGATTATTTTATTGAAATGTTAAATTGTATTATCATTAATGTAAGTATGGAAAGGTTAAATTTATAATATTAATGAAATTACAAATACTTTATTTATTGTTAATAAAAATTTATCAATTAAGTAAATTAATTATGCAATAATAAATATTAATTAATTATGCAAAAATAAATATTTACAAAGAATAAAAACTAATTAAATAATAACTTATAATTTAGGTTAATTTCATTAAAGTAATTAATTTATCTTAAATTATAATATTTATTTTACTTAATTGATTATACTAATAGAATGAAATATTATTAAATTTACTATAGTTTTAATTTGATTGAATTTGCTATACTTTTAATTTGTTTTGCTAGTTAATTTTCATATTTGTTATTTGTTTGTTAAAAGTAATTTTTATTTTAATATGAGTTAACAAATATTATAACTTTAATTCATGTTTAGTGGATTTTCCATTAGAATTATAGGAATCCACTAAATTGTCTTGTTGGACAGTTTAAAAATTTATGTCTTATATTGATAGCATATTAATTGTGCATAATTCAAACATATTTTAAAATTTTATCTATGCATAACTCATATTTTACAATTTTATCTATATCATAATTATAATGGTTTGTCATGTATATCATGATATTCATGATAAATTATTATAGTTACTATTATATACTTAGAGAACTATAAGAAAATACTATTAAAATTTTAAAAATATGTAAGAATAGCACGAATAATATGAGTAAGGCATAAATTTTTAAATTGGTTACGTCATTACTTTAGGTGGAAGTTAAAAGTAGTTGATTATTAATTAATTAATTAATTACATTAATTAACACATTCTTAAATCATATTTTATAAAATTTGTTTTCATCTAAATCAAAAAGGCACAACATCAGGTTTGTTATAAAGGATGGAGAACTTTGAATTTGTTTTCATCTTGACTTTGACTAACGAGTTATCATTTTCTTTACAATGAAAAGATCAAAACATTATTAATGCAATGAGTTTGATCACAAATGTAAAAGATATTTAAAGGATGGAGAACTTTGAATTTATTTTCATCTTGACTTTGACTAACGAGTTATCATTTTCTTTACAACGAAAAGATCAAAACATTATTAATGCAATGAGTGTGATCACGAATGTAAAAGATATTTAAAGGAATTGATGAATAAAAGATTCTATAACATTTTCAAAACATATAAAATCGAAGAATTTAACTTCCTCCTCGTTCATATTAGTAATAATATGTTTATTTCTTTAAAAATTATTATAAGCATGTTAGTGTTTGAATTATTAATGAAATTATATTTAGTTAAATTTTTGGGCCCCCCTTGATTCAATTCCTGGCTTCGCCACTGTTAACATCAATGCGTTATATATATATATATAGCCATACTTGGTTCTCTCAAAAGAAATAAAATAAATAAGTTTAATACTATTATTATACATCTATCATTAACAATCTTTATAATGAATGTTTAGTCTAGTAAATTGATTGTTCCTTAACTATTCGACAGCTGCCAAAGAAATTAACATGTACACATAGTGGTTATCACATTCACTCGGCCCATAAATTCCTTCAGTTTACTTCACAAGTTAAGCAATTAAATCACATAAGACATGAACACTAAAGTTTTATAAGGCTTCATGTCTGTTTCTTACACAAACATTTATAGATTCATAATCATGTCAACTTACCAAATAAGGAAACCAAGATAGGATTACACCTTCATAACAGTCTTTACAACCTTCTAGCTATCGAATTAATCAAGTAAAAGGGAAGCGGTTCACCATTCATTTACTCATAAGACCACTTTTAGAAGGGTTTTGGATCTTCTTTTAGTTTCTCTCTTTATTATAAAAAATGAAGAAGTAATATAGACATCCTTTCCATCTATTACCTCATATGACCTTAGTTTTTAAACTTCATTAAACTATTATAAAATAGCAGAACCTTTTATCCCTTCTATATGAGTTATCGATTATTATTAATATATATATGTTAACATAATTAATTAATACATACTATAAATTCATTAAATGTTAATTCTTTCAATGAAATTTCATTTAATTTACTAATTAAATCTTATGATAATTAGGTGCTAACAAAATGCCTTGTCTTTTAAATTTTATTTAACTCATTATAACATTATCTACTCATGGCTTGTACCTTTATAAAATAAAATAGTGACTTATATAAGCAATACATTATTTATTATTATTATTATTATTTTATTTTTTTCTACTTTAATCTTGCTAATTACTTAATTGATTAATTAATTAGAAAATAACATAAAACTATATTCTTTATAACATTCACCACTATTCTATACTATGTTAAAGAATGCAGCTCATATGGTGTCCATTAAACTATATGAAAAGAGTGCTCACTAATCATATAAGTCATTAATTGTTCACCATGTGCAGTTCACATTATAATATTAATGTGCAATTTCTATGCTTTTTGATATAACAATAATCAAGTTTCCATGCTTGACCGATAAGTATTTATATAGGGATTAAATTAGAATTCAAATGAGTCCATTTCTAGGCTTACATCACTCTAGCTGGGGTAAGATTTCCATATGCATAATAATTGGTCAAGATAATATTGCTTTTTTTTCCTTGGTACATTATACATACATTCGGTTGATAGGTATTTATTCACACTTTCTTCTTATTGTTGTACGGGTAAAAAAAATATCTATCTATATTGTTCATTTCATCAGCATACTAAATCATGATATCACTCAATCATTGCCTTGACTTTATATTATCTTTTGTGCATTACAGTGCATAAAAACTTGAGGGAATCTGGTATAATTCATAATTCTTTTCTTATTTGGTTCAATCAAGGTTTTATACCTTAATTTCTCTTATAATTTATTAGACTTAAGATGACTAACCTACACTCTCAAGGCTCTATTCATAACAACAGCTACCGATTAATACATGTATCCAAGTCATCAAATGGTAAAATTTAATTTTCAAACTATGACTTTGCATACAAATTATATAAAATTTTAAAGGAAATTAAATGCAATTCATGATTGCAATTCTTTCAGTTGAACTAAGTATACTAAATAAGTCTTCTCCTCTTTAGTTTTTCTAAGCTGGTCATTTAGTTACTCACTAGTTAGATGTCACTAGTTAAGGCCTTGAGTGAACTACTTAATTATATTATGAGCATCGGTTTCTGCCGGAGCCTAGAGCGAGGCTTACGAGGCTCACAGACCGAGGACCGTACTTGAAGTAAAAGCACAGTCTTCTCGAGGGGTTCCCCCAAGGAATGATATGGACTCAAAAGAGTCATAAGGGAGTCACCATCGGATGGTTCCGGATTGGTCCAATCAACCCATAGCATGAGTGCTAGTTAAACCCTTCAGAGATTGGGTTTGGGTGGTGGAGATCTATTTCTATGAGTTTCCAAAATCTATTTTGCCATTATAGTTGGAATTAATTATCCTAAGCAGGTAAGCATATGAGCATATATGTAAGCACACAGTGTGACATACGATTTGGCATTGCACAATTGCACATAGAATGGCATATAATGCTATATGGCATTTGAATGACATGGCATATACATGACATGTGAAGTGATGATAGAATAAGATGACATATCATATGCATGACATGACATAATAATAATATCATAATAACATGGCATATGTATGATATGTGAGATGAATTACATAACATATGCATGACATGTGAAGTGAATGACATAGCATATACATGACATGTGAAGCAGATGATATACCATATGATATGACATAGTATAGTGGCATGGCATATGCATGACATGGCATAGTGATGTGTATATGAATTGGCATTCGACATGGCATGGTATATATGGCATGGCATAATGGCATATGACATGATGATAGCATGTGATATGGCATGGCATAATAACATGGCATGGCATATAGCATGACAAGTTTGCGTGTATTGTGTTACGTATTGGCATATTCGCGATGTATTAACGTACATGGTAATAAATGTTATGACATGGCAAATGCATGGCATGACATAGAAGTGTGTGATATGGCATGTTACATGGCATGTGACATGATGACATATATTTTAGCAAATATAAACCATCCACGAACAAAAATACCGAAAGGCCAGTGAAAGGGATCGAGGAATTAGGGGATACATACGAGATATAGGGGATAAATTATTACAAAGCCAGAATAAATCTATCCTATTACAAAAATATCCTCGCATACATATTTTGGGGTGTTAAGTAACACCCCCTTCCTCCTCAGGTACTATTCTGCCTCGGGTGGCACGAGCCGAAAATGCACGATGTAAAATATGTAAAATAAACAAATAAATTCATTAGTAGCAAATGAATTTATGATTTATTTGACTAGTCCAATGCTACGTGAAAGCATGAACCAAGAGTCAAAATCCAGCAATTATTTGGCAACAATCACATGAATTAACATGAGTCAGATCGTGAAAATTAATAAAAATAAAATTAATTTTAAGCAAAATTATTTTTGTTTGATCATGGAAAATCAAATGGGATTGCTAACATCACTTGGAATAATTTGGAGATAGCCCCTCAACCAATTTGAATCCAATCCTTTCAAATATCACATTTTAACGAGTTAAATCATCATTTAATCGTAGAAAATTAATTTTGAGGACAAAATTAATTAAATGTAATTAATTTATGATAGATCCAATACACTTGAGCTACTGTGAAGCAACAAATGTTACTGGAAAAAATCAAATCGAGTTGAAAAACGATTGAAAAATCCAATTTTTTGAAAATTTTTCTAAGAACATGTGTGCGCACATAGTGCTATATGCGCAGCACATAGGCAATGTGCTGCTCACATACCATAATGTGTTGTGCACATCAGTGGCCAATCTGCAAGAAAATCAAATTTATCAATATAAAAATGATCTATAGACCAAAATACGCAACTTTAATAAAGATAGTACCTTATTTTGAGTTTGAATCGGCCTCCGAATCGTAAATCAAACAAGTAATTGTGCAATTAACTTAAATAATTAATTTTAAGGCTAAAATTAATTAGATCTGGATAATATTTGATAGATCCACAACCCCAAAAAAATGGACAAGCCTCTGGAGTTGCTGGAAAAATCAGATCCAAAGCGAAAACGAGCAAAAACGGGGGTGAATTTCAATTTTCTGGAAAATTTGAGGCTTATGTGCATAGCACATAGACCTATGTGCATCACACATAGGCTGTGTGTGGTGCACATACATGTATTTTAGTGCACATAGCAAGAAAAATTAGAGAAAAGTGAAGTTTTTCAACGAAAACTTAAGATTCAGCCCCGATCTAGGCAGATCGAGGCGAGAAAATGAATTTTTGAAAGGCAAAAGGGCCTTTAATTTGAAAAATATAATTTCAAAGTTTAAATTAGTTAGATATGTAAGATTTACAAAAGATCCAGAGCACTGGAAGCATAGAAAGGCCTCAAATACTACTAGACTTATCGGATCAGAGCCAAAATCGAGTGAAAATTTGAATTTTCTTTGAAATTTTGGGGCTATATGTGTAGCATATAGCTCTATGTGCACCACACATGAGCTACATGTGGCGCACATAGGGTTATATGTGCAACATATACCCTAAAAACAGTAACAGAAGGAGGATTTTCAGAAAAATGTGAAATTCAGCTCGGATCTAGCCAGATCAAAGCCAGATTTCACTTGTTTTAGGTACCCAACAGCACGAGTAAATAAGGAAATAGCATGATTGAAGCCAATCACAAGTAAATCAAGCCAAAATTAGGAGATTTATGCAAAAAATCCATCAAAAAATGGAAGGAAGTTGAGAATTTACCTCTTGGCAGTAGGTTTTTCTTCGAATTCTTGCTTCCAAACGTGCTTAAGGAGCCTAACTAGAGCCAATTAGTCTCTAAATCCTAAGGATTTAATTAATTAAGTGTTTAATTAATTTTGGAGGAATTTTGGCATAGTTTGGCTTTGCTTTTATCAATTTTTAGACTCCCATCAGATGACCTCAAGCTCTATATTTATAAAGCCAAATTAAGGTTTGGTAAAAATCTAATTTTCTATCAAAAAATTAAAAATTTTAAGGCTATGTGTGCCACACATAATGCTATGTGCACCACACATAGCCTATATGTGCAACATATAGTGCCACATGCTGTGCATATAACACTTTGACCCGTCACATGGGGCCCATTATGGTTGCATCGGGACGTGTGCCCCATGCCCCATAAGCATCATTTTATGTGCCAAGACATTGTGTAACATGGCCCATATCCGGTTTGGTCCAGAGAAGGCTCCCTACTAAACGTCTTTTTATGCTATATGCGTAGCACATAGTGCTACATGTTATGCATATTGCATTTTGCCCCTATGTGCGCCGCCTTGCACGGGCAAAATGTAATGTAAGCCATATGTCAAATAAGCATCATTTAACATATTAAGATATTGTGCAATGAAAATTTTTTTGGATTTGGTCTGGAAAGTAGGCCCCACCAAATGTCTTTTCTTTTCAAATAGTGCGTGCATGGCACTATGCACCCTATGTGTATTTCACCTCGTATAGGTGAAATGTAATGCGTGTCACATGTCAAATATGTGTTATTTGATATTCTAAGACATTGTACGATGCGGAGCACATTAGATTTGGTCCCAAAAGTAGGCCCTACCAAACATCTTCTTTTGCTACATGCGTAGCACATAGTGCTATGTGCTACGCATATAGCATTTTTATGCTATGTGCTCTGCCTCTGATGGGTATAGTGCAATGTGTTTTGTAAGCACAGAATACACAGAAAAGGCTAAAAAGGATAGTGGGCCCCACCAAATGTCATGGTAGGCCCCACTAACTGTAATGTGCTCTGTATATCCAGAACACTCAGAGAAAGCTAAAGAGGCATATATGCACTATCGGGGTCGATATCGGGGACCTGTACCAAGCCGAATCGATAAGAACCTGAAATCACAAGTGGGTGAAAAGTCAGGGTCAATAGTTTGCCCCCTGATTAGGACCAGTTTGAGGGGACACTAGTGTAAGTTGTCAAAATGAGATCTGATCATAACATGACTTTTCATAGAAAGTAAGGAAGGTACCTGATCGATGCTCATATCGAGGCCTGATGCTCATGCTGAGGCTTGTAGTGTACTAGTGTTGAGGCTTTTAGAATGCTCACGTTGAGGCTTACAATCTAGTTCTGTCACTGGGAGCCCGTTGCTCGGGCTAGATGATCAATGCTGATCTATTGCTCATACTGAGGCTTAAAACCCAATTCTGTCATTGGAAGCCTGATGCTTGGGCTAAATGATCAATGCTGATTTGAGGTCTTCTGTAAGACCAATGGCTATGCTGCAAGGCTTGAAATCATCTGTAATTAGTGTTCAGATGCCTACTGCTAGAATTTAGGAACCAAAGGCTTGGTTCTGTGATCACTACTGGATCAAGTGGTCAACTGTTGGACCTGGATGACCGTCTGCTGGGTCGATGCTTGTGGTATCAAATAAATATCAAATATCTCCAAAATGGCATTTGGGATCCTCTGCTGGGTCTTTAACATTTTCTGGTTGACGGTTTTGACCAGTGAAAATCCCAGTTCTATCACTGGGGGGCCCGACGTTCAGGCTATCCAATCAGGGTTGATGGATGGTCACTGCGAGACCGATGGCTTCAATGCGAGATTCAATCATCTGAAGTCAGCATTCAGATGCTTATGGCTAGGGTTTAAGAATCAAAGGCTTGATTTTGTGATCTTTGCTGGATCGGGTGGTTACTGCAGAACCAGAGGTGATCGTCTGCTGGGTCAGGGTGATTAACTGTCAGATCAATTCTCACACCATCAAATAAGTGTTGATTATTTCCAAAGCTTGCATTTAGGATCCTCCATTGGAATCCAACACTATCTGGTCAATGGCTTGACCAGAAGTCAAAGGTTTGACTAGTTATGATCATTTGCTGGATCAATTTCCTATCTGTGCTAAACATGGAAAATAATTTATCAATGAAATTAGTATTAAAATGGTCTAGGAAAAATACCTAAATTTTTGAGTATCAGTTTGCTACATTCTGACTGATTTTCTAGATTTTTCAGATGCTACAGGTCATGAAAATCAGGCTCGATGGAGCAAACGACCTCCAAAAATTTTGAAATTTTTACCAGAGGCCTAACTTTTCATGTGCATTTTGGTGGGACCCAGGCGTACATTAGCAAAATTTTCTATGTGTGGTGTGCGTTCCACGATGTGCTACACACATCCCTTGAAAATTTTTAAATTCCAAGGTTTCAATCCAAAAATTAGTTTGTTTCCCCTCCAATACTCAATTTTCTCTCAACCCCCAAATCATAAACTTTGCATTTTAGCAAAAATGGCCGGAATTAGGATGCTACCGACCCCTTGGGACCTAGAATCTATCCCATGCTACGCTCTAACCAAGCATATGATCCATCATAGTTACTTTGGGGCTTGTTTTGGTGATGTAATTGTAGAGACATTCACTGTAGACTCCCACCGATCCCGAGCTCCTCCCGAGAAGGTGAGTTTTTCGTGTTTTGGCTCGATTTTTTGGTTTTTGTGGTTTTTTTGAAAGTTGAGTTTTAGGCTATTTTTCTTACATTTAAGCCACTGTTGGACTTGAATTAGGTGCTAGGCTGACGTTTGGCTTAAGTATGCTTGTGACTACCGAGACGTTTTGTTGAAAATTGGGTTTTTTGAAACGGGCCTCACTATGTGCGGAGGAGTTTTATACCTCTGAAATACTGTCTGTATTTTGTAATTCAATCTTAAAGCTAATCTAAATTTTGTAATTTGCAAAGGGAGTGAATAGTGGTTGGGACTGGCAGCATCCAAGGGATCGGTGAATGGTACTCCTAATTGCTTGGAAGATACGTGTTAGAGTATACCAGAGCTATTTTGGTCCGCATATCTCTTGCTTTACTGGTACGGAAAAGAGATGTAACAGATTCATCATTACTGCAATGATCGAGCGATGGATGGATTCCACTCATACCTTCCATTTGCCTGTGGGTGAGATTGCCATCACCCCGAGTATGTTTGCTGGAATCACTGGGCTGGAGTGCGCTAGATTGCCCCTTCAGTTTGATGCCAGACTGACGTCACTGCGTTGGGTATATGGCATAATTTTTTATCTGCTGGGTGTGTCCCCCAGCGTGAGAGGTGGACACAATATATCATATGACTGTCTCTTGGAGGCAGTGCTGGTAGAGATGCTAAGCAAGACTATCTCTGCAGATCAGTACACTCGTAGTTTTCTGTTATATGTGCTGGGGTGTACTCTATTCAATGATAGTAGAAATAGTGTTCACATGTGTGTATTGTGGGCCCTTCATGATCTAAAGTCTATTGGTTAAGTCGACTGGGGCAGCGCCGGTGTTGACCCTGACTTTTCACCATTGTATGATTTTGGATCTTTATTGATTTGACTAGGATTTAGTCCCTGGTATCGATCCCGATTATACATATAAGCCCCTATAACTTCCTCTGTGTGTTCTGATGAATGGAACATTTCA
>CANYBF010128129.1:0-11507 GCA_948192965.1 Dalechampia spathulata | reverse complement strand
CCAATTGATTAACCTAAGTCTATTGATTTAGTGCCAATTAATTAATCCTAAGGGTTTAGGATTGATGGAATTAGGTTTTTGGAAGATCAAAATTCGTCCGACGGCTGCTGACGGCTCCTAGGGATTAGGGTTTTTTTGTCTCGATTTTCGAACCCTTTGCCAAATGGCAAAACTAGGGTTTAATGTGTCTGCCCTAAAGAACATATGTGATCGAGTATGGTGGCTATAGTCATACTCGATCGACTATGTTCAAACCCTAAAACATATTCGATCGACTATGATGATACCCTAGGGCCTAAAACATAACCTAAGGCCAAAAAACATATGCACACGCACCAAAAACATATGCACATGTCCAAAAGGCACCCTGGAACGGCCAAAGGTGGCCCAGAACGGCCTAGAAAGCCCTAAATCAACTTGGATTGGCCTGAAGCTAACCCAAACTGACCCAGAGGCATTCCTAAATCGATCCAGATCAAGCCGGTCCAAAATGAGGGTGCGACAACATGCAACTTTGGTCTCTTAAAGAAGTTGCTTAGATTTCTTCTCAACAAGTAGAAAATGAAGAGATATTGCCTTCAACTTAAGCCTTGCATTTCAAACTTGCAATATTCATGAGGTTATAGAAGAAAGATAGAGTGGAAGTGATGAAAGTGTCGGCTGGTTTGAAAGAAAATGTAGAAACAAGAGCCAAGAGAAGAAAGATAAGGATAAGAAGATAAGCTTTAGAAATGATAAGATAAGAAAAGAGTGGAGAGCATTTGCATGTTAGGTTTTAGCCAAATGAGGGTAGAAGCAAATAATTAAATGAAATTAGGTTTAAATGAGGGAAATATTTGGATGGAATAAGTTTCATTTGGAAAAAATCCCATTTAAGTCCCTAAACTACTCCAGAACCACCCTTTTAGCCCCTAAACTTAAGTATGTTCTCAATTTATTTTTAAATCCTCCAATTGAACTTCTTTATTTCATATTATACTCTTAAATGATACCTAAATTCACCTTATTTTAATTATAAATACCTTCCATCAATTTCCTAAATCAAATAAATACACTTTTTACTTTCTCTCTCCATCCATTTACACTAAAATCCAAAACTACTTTTTCAAATACCTATATAGTTCTCCAAATTCCAATCCCACTTCCATTTAAATATATTATTTTAAATATATTCTAACTTATTCTATTTTCATTTATATTTATTTATTTATCATCTTACATAACACTAATTATCTTATTTACTCATTTATGACATCATCTTTCTCATTTATGACATCATTATGATATCATAATAAACAATTCTAATTATATATTTTTAATATTCAAAATTTTGATTATATATTCTTACTAAGACATTATTAATTCATAATTACTTATTTTTTAAGAAAAATCAAATTAATTTAACTCGCTTATATCATCATCACCTAATTATGACATCATAATTAATCCAAATTTCAATTTTGCTAACTTTTGTAAATATCTAATTTAAGTTAACACAAGCACTTTCAACATAGTTAATCAATCAAATTCAATGTTTTTAACATAGGAATCATAAATTTAGTGTCGTTCAGGGATCGTTTCAATGGTTTTCATCAAAATTTCAATCTTCAACTTTAAAACTATATACTTTAATCTTATCATATACTCATCATCATAATCATAATCTTGCATCATTTTAACACCAATAACAGATAAAACATATCATTTCAAGAAATCTCATGAATGCAAAGCATGTGCTCGTTTTAGGATGTGACAGAACATGCTTAACTTAAGTCATCCAAACCTTAGTCTAAAGTACATAAGTATGTTGTTATGATAAATTAGGGTTATAGGTATATTTTTATTCCTTACAAGAAAGAAAAATAAAACCTAAATCCTTTCAAAAGAAAAGAATAACAATTCACTTTTTAGAAGAAGTAAAGCCATGAATAATCATCTCTTTCTCTCTAAACTTTGTAGCCAATTAATTTAGGCATATGTAAAAGTGTTTTACTAATCCATTTACATTCCTTAGTATGTGTAATTTAAAGATCTCTTAGATTGGGGATTGGAAAAAGTTTGCCATAAAATTTTCATGAATCAAGAATGAAGGAGATCATCAATAAAGAAAATGTTATTCATCCGTATGCATGATATCTCCCTCTTACATATTTTTGAGTGATTGGTTGTATAGATCTATGAGTTCATATGAGTTCTCAAAATTTTTTACTTTATTATTTTACCATATCATGTGATTTAAATCAATAGACGTTGAATACAAAAATAAAACATTTGTTCATATACATTTAGTAATATCATTAACTCATATATTTGATAACTTTAGTTTTTAAGATTCATTTACCATTTAATTATTCTTAAGCTTTTAGAATACTAATAACTTATAGCTTATGCTCATATTAATTAGAATAGCAACCTAGACTAATAGTATCTTCTATCTTTAGCCATTTTAGTCATCAAGTAACATTGTTAATTTTATTATCTTATAGTAACACTTTGCTTTATTTATCTTAAGTCATTATGCATCATCAATAGAGCATCTATTAAATATGTATGAAGTGATGCAACCATGGTAATTATCATTTGCATGTTCATAAACAATTGTATAGAAATGATATATTGAACATAAATACTACTTCAAGAAGAAATAACAAAAATTATAAAAATAACAAATTTACTTTAAAGAACTACTCTAAAATGATAAAAAATGAATAATGATTATAATCATCATAAAGCCTAAACATGAAACATTAAAATTATAGTAACACTTAAACAAGATCAACAAAACATCAATATAAAAGTAATTGTAATGATAAGAAAACTATTCATATTTAATATTTGGCATTACCAAATAATAAAGAAAACTACAAGTAAAGAAAAAAAATAAAAGAATTTGATAAAAAGGGAAAATCAAGATTTTAAAGAAATAGTAAGAAGAACTAAGAGAAAGTAAAAGAAAATATAAGTAATATAAGAAAAGAAACTAGCCTTAATGGAATGTCACACCTAAACCTGATGTAACACACTCTCATAGAATAACTAATAATCCCCCAAGTAAGAAAATTATTATTTATCCTACAAGGGATCTGTAAAGATCTATGAAAATTTTTCACTTTTTAATTTATTTAATTATATCAGATCATGTGTAACTATAATCCAAAGATATCTGTCACCATGGGTAATACCAATACATGATAGCATGCATGCATTATATTAGTTATTCATAACCATACTATCATTCATCATCAGAAAGCTATAGATTTAACTTTACATATTTTAATAGTGTCAATATTAAACACATCAAAAGTTTACAACATTAGGATTACTACCGTTAAGGTCAATATAACAAGCTGCATATACAAAGATATCTTGGAGTATGTTACAATTGTCCAACCCTACTCCAAGAATGAGATTCTTCAAAATGGAAACCTCTCTTGATTGTAGATCAGTCAATGTAAACTCTCACTCGAAGGTCCTGTTCCTGCATTCATCAAATGACAAATGCTGAGTATAAAACTCAATAGTGCTATAAAATGAGTAAATGATATGATCATGTATCATAAGTAATACATTAAAGTCAAATCACTATAAACAATCATTAAACAGTATACTTGTATCATATCACCTCACTTTACATCATGCTTTATCTATTATAGGCAACACATATAGCATACTGTGTAAAGATATGAATAAATACCATAAAAGGATCCACTGTAACTTTTCTTGTATCAAATACTGTACTGTACATCATTACTTTGGGTATGTCTCTATATAAGCACAACTATAGTGTATTCATCATTTCATTCATTATATTTTCATGATATATGTGAATGATAATGTATGTCTATGAGAATGCATTTGTGCTTTGCATTCTCCCTCTGATTTTCCTATAACATTTCATTTATTTGCTGTATGATTGTGCACAATCCCGTACTGATCTATTTCTCTATGTATTAGTACTGTATAATTCTATGGTTCCCATATAAGCATAACATTTCTCTATGGTTTCATGATAGAAACCTATACTATATGATTATATCAAGGGAATTGATAATAATTGTATGATTCCATCAAGGGAATTGATAATAATTGTATGACCCAGTACGCTTTCATTAAACTTTACTCTTTATGTCACTTTCTTTCTCCTCTTATATCCTCCACATGATATGTCATGAATATGCCTTTATGTATGGATAATTCTTGACATGATGCATGATTTATGCTTTAATGATCGTATACAATAATGATCATATGATACCATTCATAATATAAACTCCTTAAGTTGCTATCAGAAGCCATCAAGTGAAAAGTCATTATTTTAAGGCCTTATGTAGGGCCATAAAGTGAATAGCATAAACCTGCTATTGCTTTGCCTTTATCAATAACATCATCCATTAGATGTGTTTATGTATCATTGACTTTCATTTGCATATATAGTTAGCCAATATTCACAGGTGTACAATTACATACCTTTGTATTCAAGTAAAAGGGCATATATAAGTCATACACATGCATATTGGTAAGTAAGTCAAGTACTTGGAACATTCAAGCATGTATAATACTTGTTATAACATATGTGAACATATAGCATTAACTTTGTTTCATGGCTTTAAATGTGTATTTTTACGTGTAATGAAGAGTTATGAGGTTTAGGTGTGTGTAGCATCATGTTTAGAGCTCTAAGACACTCATTCATTAAGGTGTCAAGTCATATTAGGCAAGTGACTATTCATTTGGTATTTTTTATTATTCATTTGGTCATTTCCTATCATATTTCTTACTCCTCTTTACCATATTTACATGTACTACTAAGTACCATTATTAATTATCTTATGAACTATGAATAACACTTAATTTTAGTCCATCATGACATGCACATCGCAAGGTATTAAACCATGCAAAAAAAGAACCAAAACTTATATAAATAAGGTATACAATACAAACCTACCAAACCTAGGAAAACAAAAATACCATTTTTCCACGTACTTGGACTAAATACAATTTTAAGCTATCTTCTTGGCCTTTAACATAAACAAGCTATATACCATAAAAAATTAGACTCATCAAGGTTGAGTCAAGCTATAACATGCAATTTAATTCATCCATTAAGACCCTAAAACTCAAAAGGCCACATGCTTTAAAAGAGCCTACCGAAATGCACTAAAATGCACATTTTTAGCATATCACTAAGTTGTGCAATTTTTTCCCTTATCATAACTTGGTCATATGGTCACTTTTAATGCATGAACATGTTTTCTTAAGCCTTATCTATAAAAAATATATCTATATTTGCAATCATACATTCATATTTCTCATAATACATAATGTTACATAACTTGCACATTATGGCTCACTTGCTGCCTTATAAGCATTGTCATGCATACCTTGATCTTTTGACTTCCAAACCACATTAAAATCATACCATACTAAATTCAAGCATAAATATACATGTTACACACAAACTCAAATCCAATTAGTCAATATACAAGGCACATATCCACACTTAAAGGCCAAGCACAAATAATATACACAAAGTACATGCTTTGCTACCCATTAATGAACCTTTTAGCATTTTCATACCATAACTCACCATTACCTACAATAAAAACCCATTTCCAAAAACTAAACAAATTATTAAATTATTTTTTCATACAAATTCAAGGGCTACACACTTCTTCCCCCTAAAATAATGCAACCCAAAATATTCCTCAATTAGATAGCAAGTTGAATTTCAAGGTACCAACACACATAATCATCTTTCTATCAATCTTTAGGCATATGAACTTTAGAAACACCATTAATCATCATTCACACATTTTAAATAGTAACTAAAGTGATATATTCAAAGGTTACAAGTTAGGGTTTAACATAATTTTTACATAACAAAATAGAAACTCTTCAGTTATGCATAATATCAAATTCAACAACCTTACATCATTATTCTTTCATCATTCACTCCATTTCTTTCATTTACATATAATTAATACAATATTACATCAACTTACCACTTCATTAAAGATATGAGAAAGCATAAATAAGAAGGAAAAAGGCATGTAGAAAATGTATAGAATATAGAAACAACATAAAAGTCAAACTTTCCATGAAATTCTACCTTAAAAGATGGTTTTTCTCTAAATTAAGACATAAAGAAGAAAGAGAAGAGAAAGAAGCCATATGTTGGAAGGGAAAAGATGAAGAAGCCAACCTAGGTTCCTCCTTAATTCATATAAGACTTAATATTTGACTTATTAAAAGTTAACCAATAAAAACATGACACCGTACAAGCTTATCCTTCATTACTTAATTCAATTTATTTCTTCTTCCTTTAATACTCATTTTTACATCATATTTAGGTCATGCATTCATAAGAATACACTCACCATACATCATAATGTTATGGACATCAATCTTATATGTATTGGTTTCCAATTATAACCTTAGCTTTCCATGAAATATCATTTGTATCATAGCTTACCATTTAGGGAAAGCGTAGTCTTCCTAAGGGGTTCCCTTAGGGAATGATACAGACTCAAAAGAGTCGTAAGGGAGTCACCACTAGATGGTTCCGGATTGGTCCAACCAACCCATAGCATGAGTGCTAGTTAAACCCTTCAGAGATTGGGTTCGGGTGGTGGAGATCTATTCTATGAGTTTTCAAAATCGCTTTTACCATTATAGTTGGGATTAATTGTCCTAAGCAGGCAAGCATACGAGCGTAAATGTAAGCACACAACATGACATGTGTGCTTACATTCTGGGGATCGTACTTGGAGCAAAAGCGTAGTCTTTCTAATGGGTTACCTTAGGGAATGATATAGACTCAAAAGAGTCACAAGGGAGTCGCTACCGGATGGTTCCGGATTAGTCCAACCGACCCATAGCATGAGTGCTAGTTAAACCCTTTAGAGATTGGGTTTGGGTGGTGGAGATCTATTCTATGAGTTTCCAAAATTGATTTTACCATTATAGTTGGGATTAATTGTCCTAAGCGGGCAAGCATACGAGCGTAAATATAAGCACACAGCGTGACATGTGATTTGGCATTGCAAGGTTGCACGTAAAATGACATATAGAGCTATATGACATTTAAATAGCATGGCATATGCATGACATACATAGGAGCGATAAAGTAGCATGGCATATGCATGTCATGTGAGCATGAATGACATATCATATTCATGATATGGCAACCTAATGGGTAAGCACATATTATGGCAAATAACATATGGCGTTATGGGTTAACATTTTTGATTTGTTTTAGTGTTGGGCGTATAGCGTAAGTGTAGCGTATGTACAGTGTATGAAGTATGTGATATGGCATATGCTTGACATGTGAGATGAATGACATATCATATGCATGATATGTGAAATGATGCATGACATGGCATAATAAATGGCATACCATATGCATGGCATGTGAATGATGTATGGCATATCATATGCATGATATGTGTGATGATGTGATACATGGCATATGCATGACATGTTATATGTATGACATACCAAATGCGTGGCATGTGAATTGATGTGTGGCATGGCGTATGCATGGCATGTATAGTATAATGTGCTTGTGTCATGTGACATGGTATATGAAATGATGTATCATATGAATGGCATAGCATAATGCATGGCATACCCTATGCATGGCTTGTGAAAATGATGTATGGCATGGCATATACAATTCATGGCATAATATATAACATACCATATGCATGGCATGTTAAATGGATGACATACTATATGTATAGCATGTGAAGTGAATGACATACCGTATGCATGGCATGTGGAATAATGAATGGCATGGCATTTACATGACATGGCATAGTGGTGTGTATGTGAATGTGTATTCAACATAGTATATATATGGCATACTATATGACATGTGTTATGACATATGTTATGGCATAGTATATGACATGTCATGGCATATATATGCATGATAAGACGTATTGATTGATTGAGCATATTGGATTGCGTATTTGGAGTATTGGCATATTTGCATATTCATACATATATGCATACGAAATACAGTATGTTATGGCATACGGTATATGCATGGCATGCATAGTAGTGTGTGCATGTGTCATGTGACATGGCATTTGACATGATGACATAGTATATTTAAGCAAATATACGAACAAAAATAAAGGCCGATGAAAGGGATCGAGGAAATTAGGGGGATACACACAAGATAGAGGGATTATTACACACCGAATAATAAATCCTATCCTATTACAAAAATTCCTTGCATACATAATTTCACGGGTATTAAGTAATACCCCTTTTTCCCCTCGAGTTGCATGATCCAAAATGCATGAATGGATTAATATGCAAAATAAACAAATAAATTCATTAGTAGCAAATCAATTTTAGATTTATTTGACTAGTCCAATACCATTTAAAAGTATGAACCAAGAGTCAAAATCCAGCAATTATTAGGCAATAATTGAAAGAATAAACACGAGAAAGATCGTGAAAATTCATTTTAATAAAAATAATTTTAAGCAAAATTATTTTTGTTTGATCATGGATAATTAATTAGGAGGACTATTATCATACAAAAATTACTGGAGATAACCCTACGACCAATTAATTCAAATCCTTTCAAAAACCACATTTATACGAGTAAAAATAGAAGTTTATCGTAAAAATTAATTTTTAGGCCAAAATTAATTACATGTAATTATTTTATGACTTTTCCATAATATTTGAGCCACTGTAAAGCATCAAATACCACTGGATATGTCAAAAATACAGCGAAATATGGTCCAAAATATGGTTTTTCTGGAGAAACGTGAACTATGTGCGCCACATATGGGCTAGGTGTGGTGCACATAGATCAACATGTGGTGAACATTATTGATGAA
Organism: Dalechampia spathulata; assembly: GCA_948192965.1. Classification (NCBI taxonomy): domain Eukaryota; kingdom Viridiplantae; phylum Streptophyta; class Magnoliopsida; order Malpighiales; family Euphorbiaceae; genus Dalechampia; species Dalechampia spathulata. The sequence goes on along the minus strand of CANYBF010128129.1, from coordinate 2,643 downwards.
TCTGTAAGAAAATGAAATCTGTCAATACAGAAATGATCTACGGACAAAATCCAACAACTTTAATGAAGACAATACCTCATTTTGACCTCGATTCGGTCTCTGGTTTGATGAACCAAATAATTAATTAAGCAATTAATTGAAATGATTAATTTTAAGGCTAAAATCAAGTAGATCTGGACAATTTCTGATAGATCCAGAACCCTAAGTGCATGGAAAAGCTACTAGAGTCATTGGATCTATGTGCGATGGATCATATAGAACTGTGATCTATGTGCACCACACATAGCTACTAGAGTCGCTGGATCTATGTGCGATGGATCACATAGAACCGTGATCTATGTGCACCACACATAGGGATGTATGGCACGCATAGATGTATATCTCGCATACATAGCTTTGAAAAATGGAGAAAAATCAAAAAAATTTCAGCAGAAACCCTAGATCCGGCCCCGATTTAGGTAGATCAGACCCAAAACTGGGTTTTGGTTTATGGATTTGCATCCAAATCATGAAAAACAATTTTAAAGTTAAAATTATTTGAAATCTGACTTGATTTATGGCAGATCGAGGACATTTAAGGCATGAGAAGGTCTCAAACATCATTGAAATAGCCATATCGGGAAGAAAACTGACGAAAACCAAGAGAAAATGTGAGTTTCTTTGAAAAACAAGGCCTATATGTGCAACATATAGACCTATGTGTGCCACACATGTGCTACATGTGGCGTATGGACCCAAAAAATTAAGCGGAAAGAAGAAAAATGAGGAAAAATTGAAAATTTACCTCTTAACAACAGCTTTTCTTCTAAGATCTTGCTTGTTTCCGAGTGTAGGGAGCCTAACTAAGCCAATTTAGTCCCTAAATCCAAGTGATTTAATCAATTAAGGGCCTAATTAATTTATGGAAGTATTTTGGCAGAGTTTTACCTTGCCTTTAGGCAATTTTTGGATCCCCTTCAGATGACCCCTAGCTCTATATTTATAGAGCAATTTCTTGGGTGTGGCAGTTTTTTAATTTTTCCCGGATTTGAAAAATTTTAAACCTATGTGCGCAACACATAGCTTATATGCTGCGCATATAGGTCAATATGCGTAGCATGTAGTTTGGAACCTGTCGTGTAAGGCCCACTGTGGTCACTTAGGGACGTGTGCCCCGAGCCTATAAGCGTTATTCGACGTAAGGAACAACTTTGTAGAACAAAGTTTTTCTAAATTCGGTCCCGAGATGCCCAACCAAACGTCTTTACTATGCAACGTGCGTAGCCTATAGGGCTATACGCTACGCATGTTGCATTTTTGACCTATGCGCTCCACCTTGTACGGGCGAAACGGGATGCGTGCCTTATGTCCAGGAAAGTGCAAATGACATTTCGAGAAACTTTGCAGTTATAAGTTTTCTCAAATTCCTAAACATTGAGTTTTGCTTAATGGGCCCATTTTGGGCCCAACAGGCCCTTAGGGCTAAAATGTGGCATTCGGGACACCGTGGGTTGTGCCTAATGTTAGCACCAGTGAAAATGTGTTCTATCCGTACAGAACACTGGAATTTGGCTAAGTCAAGTGGTGGGCCCGGTTTGGGTACTATTCATGATGAATAGTACCTCGATGGGCACCACGGCATAAAAGGGCCTAAAAGGTGGCAAATAGCATGCCAAGCTGTCGCACCCTGTTTTTGGACCCAGGTTGACTTTGGGTTGATCCAGGACCACTCCAGGGTTGTTTTAGACCGTTTCGGGCTGTTATGGGCCAATTTTGGCCCGTTTCAGCTCGTCACCTGCCAGACTTGTGCGATCGAGCATGTCTGACCACCGTATATGTGCAAGCATACGCGATCGCATATGTTTCCGTTATATGCCCTAGGGCACCATTCTGCAGGGTGATACGCGTTTTGCCAAATTTTAGGGTTTTTGGAAAAATGAGATTAGGGTTTCTGACGGCTGGGAAAACGTGCCTAAACCTAAATTTGATAATTCTAAGCTTAGGATTAAAATCAATTCACAAATCACTTAGATTTAAGGTTTTGATTCCCTTAAACTTAGGATTGGATTGATTCTTTTTCCCTTTACACTTGGATCTAAGGAGAATCTACAAGAGGCTGGCAATCCATCATCTTTTTATTGCTTTTTTATGTATTTTTCATCATATTCATGTCTAAACTGCTGAAAATTGAATCGTTTAATGTTTTGCATATGATCTATATGCATTTTTTTAATATTTTACTTTCATCTCGTATTTCGTGCATTATCATGTGTAATCGCGTATGATAATCTCATATCATATGTGATCGCATATGATCTTCCCGATCACATATGCTGTTAAAAACGCTATATTGATTTATTTTGTTTGCCGAATCATCTATACCATGTTTTAAACCCTTTACGCATGTTTTTCTTATTATTTGCTTCATTCGCATATGATCATGCTCATTCGCATATGTCCAATTTTGATTTATTTTGATTGCCGAATGATATGTGTTATGTTCGAAGCATGCCTATATGATTTATTTTGCCTTTTGCTCCGTTCGCATATAATCATGTGTGATCGCGTATGATCTTCACAATATCATACGCGTTCGCGTATGATCTTGAGATTCCAATTTTGTTTCTTGATTTCCGCATTTTCCTTATGTTAATTTAGGCATGT
>CANYBF010127990.1:0-27382 GCA_948192965.1 Dalechampia spathulata | reverse complement strand
TTAAAAAAATAATACTTATCTTCATGTAAATTTTAAAAAATAATATTTATCTTTGAATTATTAAAATTAAAAGGGAGAGGGGTAGACTTGTATTTTCACTTCCCCCCTCTTCCCACTTTTAATATGTATATGATATGATATTATTAAAAAAATAAAAAAAATTTTAGATTTAGATGATATTTATATATTTAACTTATTGAAAATTTATCTGAATATAATTTAATTAATTAATTATATCAAAATTTAAAATTTAATATAATATGATTGTTATATGATAATATTAATATTATTAACAAAGTAAAAAAATAAATAATATAATATCATATGAAAACATACAAAAGAAAAAATATAAATTAGAATAACAAAATATAAATAAATAATAATAATCCATAAATATTTAAATTTATTTATGTAACTTTTTTTTAAATATAAAATTATATAATAATCTCATGACTTAAATAAAATGAGATATATTACCTTATATATTATTATTGTTAAATTACAGCTAATATATTCCAACATTAACCTATTAATATTAATATTAAGATATTGGATTAAAGTGCATTTAATGGTTAATTAAATAAAATCATCACAAAAGCCAACCCTAATCCCTTTTATTTAATGTTTACATCAATTTCCACCTAAAAAATTGGGGGAAAATACTTTCTTTTCACTTTAAATTATCGAAATTTCCTTATTTTAATTCCTAAATTATATATTTTTACTTTAATATATATTGAATTTTTTAAAATTCAATAAAAAAATTAAAAATTACAATCTCAGTAAAATACAATTATAATTTAATTAATATTTTAAAAATAATTAAAATAAATAACTTAAATACATTGCATAAATAAATTAAAATAAATTATAATACTATTAAATATTATTTTTAAAATTAATAATATTATTAACAAAGTTGACTTGAATGTATAAAATAATCCAAAAATTAAATTAATTATATGTTTTTTTTATTGATATTTGAGAATTCTTAGGGAAGAATTATTAATTATCATCGAATTTTCACGTGAAAGTCAATTTCCACACACTAAATTGTAATCTCATGGCATGGCCCCGAAATTAACGTTTCAGCTTCGGATTTATATAAATCCTGCCAAGTAATTTCATAATTGTAAATTGAATTTTTTAAAAATTTGATTTTTATCTTTTTGTTTTTTGTGTCTGAAAACTGTTTTCATATTAGAGAGGAAGACCCAGCTCCTGCCTCTGGTTTTTTGAGGGATTAAGGAAACAATGTGCTGATTTGAAGATTTTGATTTTTGATTTTGTAAAGAAATTATTATAAAATCCCTCAAAATCCACTTACTTGATCAGGGTTTTCTTCCTTTTTTTCAAATTCGCAGCTTTTCCTTTGTTTAATTGGGTTTTCTCCTTTTTCCTTCTTTTTGTTTCTTTCGATTTGATATCTGTTATCTGTTCTTGTTCTATTCACCAACTTTTTTTCTGAATGGTAAGTTTTTTTTCTTTAATTCTTCTTTTGGGTCATGGCGAATTTGAATGTGGAATTTGTTGATTCTGTTGTTGTTAAAGTTATCATCTTTTTTGATTTTCTATGGTAGATTGTCGACTGGGAAGAACGGAATTGCGTTTAGATTTCCTGTGATTTCAATTATATTTTCAAATTGGAAATGCCCAATTTTGGTAATTTTGGATTTTCAGTATCTTGCTTACAGAGGAATTAGGAAATTATTGTTTTAGTTGCTCTGTTATCATTAAGTAGATTGCTTGTGTAATTTGTTTATGATAAATTGTTGGATTTTGTTAGGTCAAGTAGTTCATCACGTGACATTTTGATCTCAAAATGTGATCTTTGTTCTAATTGTTCTAATCAAGCTTTTCGATTATAGTGACTATGGCATGTCTTGTTTGTTTTGTATGGTTCAGATGAATGGGAATGACGGGTTTGATTGATCTTATAACTGGGAATTGGCCTGTTATTATGTAAAAAATGAAAGAATCTGATATTATTTGTTCGATTTTCACTTGCAGAAGATATTGATCCTGGAAAATTTCAGGCAACAATTTTGGCTTTCTTGACTTTTTACTATCTGGGATTTATCTGTGCTATAGTTAGTTTGATAAACTTGCCAAATTGGTATGAGGATTCCACTGTAAAGAAGCAAATACTTCAGCCGTTTTGCACAAAAGGAAGATGGGGTTCATATTCAAGAATGTCCTGTTGTTCATTCTGCTCTCCATAGTGTTCTTTGGATGTGCTTTGGCTAATTCTGAAATTGAATCTTCTGAAAGGGTTAGATCTCCACGTATAAATGTAGAGAACAATGTTATAGATGGCACTGGTACGAAGAATTCCATCGATTTTGAGAGCACAAGTAATGGACTTGGTGACAGGAAGAGCAATTACAACAAAGTTTCGATATCTACAGTTGCTCTATTTACATTGGCCATGGCTGCTGCTACTGGTCTAGGTGCAGTCCCTTTCTTTTTTGTTGAGCTAGATCCTCAGTGGGCTGGATTATGCAATGGAATGGCTGCCGGAGTGATGTTGGCCGCTAGCTTTGACCTCATACAGGAAGGCCAGAGTCATGGCGCCGGTAACTGGGTTGTGATTGGAATTTTGTCTGGTGGCGTTTTTATTTTGCTGTGCAAGAAGGTAACTACTCATGACTTTAATATTATATATCCTAAAATTTATTACATTCTCAACTGAAGTTCAGTTTGTGCTGCTTTGTTTTCATTATTATTGCTCCGAATTGCGAAACCTTGTTCTTAATCTTTTCAAGAGTTCGTAAAGATTTTCATTTTGTATTGATGGAGCTTAAGATATGCCATTTCTTTATTTATGTTATCTACATGTTCTTGCATGTATTTTTTTTGTACTTAGTTTTCAATATTTGTTTTTCATTTATGGGTTTCAGTTTCTTGAACAATATGGAGAAGTAAGTATGCTAGACATAAAAGGAGCCGACGCAACTAAAGTTGTTCTTGTTATTGGAATCATGACTCTCCATTCATTTGGAGAGGGCTCGGGAGTTGGAGTCTCCTTTGCTGGCTCCAAAGGTTTTTCTCAAGGGCTTTTGGTAACTTTGGCCATTGCTGTGCACAATATTCCAGAGGGATTAGCTGTGAGCATGGTTCTTGCATCAAGGGGTGTTTCTCCACAAAATGCAATGTTATGGAGTGTAATTACATCTTTGCCCCAGGTAATACATTGTTCCTTGTAAATTAGCTTAAGCGTTGCTAATTTGTATGAGGATTTGATGTCAATTTGAAGCTAGTATCCCATTCCATATCCAGACTAAGAAAAACACCCTTTTTTCCAATACTTTTTCTGTTGCTATGCGCACAAACCAAAGTTGAAATGATCCCTTCAATGCATTTCCCTCTTACGGCATAGCAAACCACCCAAGTTGCATCTTGGCATCTACGGTTATTATCCCCACACCATAGTGTGCAATTGGTGGTTATATTTCCTGAAAAGGCTTGATGAGAAAGTTTGAGCTTGGCTTGGATCCTTGTGAAGTGTGGAATGTTAGCTTCATAAGTGTTAACACATTTTTCATGTATTGCAGCCTATTGTTGCAGTCCCTTCATTCATATGTGCTGATGCATTTAACAAGTTCCTGCCCTTTTGTACTGGTTTTGCTGCTGGATGTATGATCTGGATGGTTGTTGCTGAAGTGCTTCCTGATGCTTTTAAGGTAATTATCTCATCAACTTTTCTGATACTCCGTCCAGTCCATTTTGCATAGCATTGAATGCTTTTTGAATACTTTTTTGTCAGTATAATCCCTTAACCATTTGTTTGATTATTAATTTGCAAAATGGACTTTAGATGCATTTTTAGTTTAAACTCTATCCTGAATTACAGATTTTGCAAGAATGTAAATGTATCCCTGGATTTTGCTTTGCCATTTCTACTACATTATTTGTTCTTGTTCTTATACTGCATAATGTTAGCTTCGTTGGCCTTGTGATTACAGGAAGCATCATCTTCTCAGGTGGCATCAGCAACTACGATTTCTGTAGCATTTATGGAAGCATTAAGTACTGTGTTCCAGAATTTCAGCCATGACTACAAGTGAGTTTCTTCAAAGCTTCAGGTTTCTAGTAAACATGGTTGGAATCTTTTCCTGTTTTACCGCATCACACATTCCATTGACATTCTTAGTTGCTTAAATTGATGGTCATTAATGCAGAGTTACTGGTGATACAAATATCACGTCAATGATGATGGTGTTTAGGAAATTTTCCCCCTTTAGTTTTGAGATTCACATCATTTATATGAACGGAAAATGACACGATGAATTGTTGCTTATAAACATTAAATTACCTAGGTAACCATCTGCTCAATACTTTTTGGACCATTTCGATACATCTTGTCCTAAAAATCATTTACAATCTGTAACCCTGGACCTGAAAGTTTAGATTTTCATTGCTTATTTGAGTTTTTTGGAGTTTTGGGTTGGCAATATTTTCTTTTAATCTAGAGATGATTCTTGTGCATGTTCCTCTGCATCTTGTACCCCCCAGTTTCCCATTTTATGTTACATTTTTCAGCATTTGTAGCTAATTTTCAGTTCTTCTACAATTGCAGCTCAGAGGATGCTTCAGGCTTTTTCGTTTCATTGCTTTTTGGCCTTGGGCCATTGCTTGGCGGTGTCATTCTCATTGCGTTTGCCCTTCCATTCCGATTCCAGCATACTGTTCTCATGGGCGTAGCATCCGGAATTGCATTTGTCCTTAGTGCCTGGAGGCCATTGCAGCTACTTGTTTCTTCAAAAATGGGGGTTATCCCCCTCCTATCTTTGCTCGCAGTGGGAGCAGCTTTTGTCCATGCTTCTAGTTCCACCATTACAGGTCGCAAAAGGACATCGGCTAATAATTTGCCCATGATCTCCGGCTTCCCAATAAGCATTCACACCCTTCAATCATTCGTCTCATGTGGAGCAATAGCTTTTCATGCGCTCACTGAGGGGCTCGCATTAGGAGTAGCTGCACCAAAAGCTTACGGCCTTGGTCGCCACATGGTTCTTCCAGTCTCGCTACATGGACTTCCTCGTGGTGCTGCAGTTGCTAGCTGCATCTTTGGCGCAACAGACAGCTGGCATAGCGCTCTAGCAGCAGCAGGTTTGATTGGATTTGTGGGTCCAATATCAGCTATCGGAGCAATACTCGCTGGAATCGACGACTACAGCGGTCTCGATCACCTGATGGTTTTAGCATGTGGGGGGTTACTCCCAAGCTTTGGAAGGATAATGGGCAGAGCTCTAAGGTTGGATACAAGGAAAAGCTGCTGTGGTGTGGCAATTGGAGTTGGGTTCGCTACTCTTTGTTTGACTTGCACCAAGTTGGTTTGCTTGCACACACCTTACTGTAATTCTGCTCCTGAAGCTGTCAGATGAGACCTGCCATAACCCACAATTAGATAGTTTGTTGGGGCCTGTAATTTACTCACCATGCTTGGAGGACTTGTCAGTTGATAGATTATTTGTCACAACCCCCCCCCCCCCCCCTGATGATAATCTATGTGAGCTTTATACAATCATTCTTCTCTATGATTTCTCTATCATAGCCCTTTTTTCATTAGTGTGTAAATCTTCTGTTGAACCTCTGTTTACTCATCAACGAAACATTATTAAAGCCTTCATTACTTTTGTTTTCTTTCTTCGATGCTAACTATCGATAATAATATTAATAATCACCGAGAAAATTATTACATTGCAAAAAATAATGTTTCTTATTTGTTGCAAAAAATGGTAATGCTTGAAATCACTTGTGGGTTGCTGCCTGCTGTCCGATTCCCTCCTCCATCTTACAACTCCTTCTTGTCCACCACTACAGGCTTTGCAGCAGCCTGTGCTGCCACAGTCTGCGATCCGGTCAACCTAGCCAATGCAACAAAAGTCATCCCACCAGAAACATTGTTCAAACATCTAAGAACGATCACAGAGCTCTTAAATGCCAAAGAAGGCAGCGATTTCTCCAGCAAAAACTCAATTCCATTAAGTAATTGATATCTCAAATTACTACTGATACCCATATGCAACGCCCATGTCACGGCGTTTAACATCGTTGGTGGCGGCTTGTTCGGCGATTCAAAACTCGGGTCTATCTTTTTCCGCATTGAAATTAACCCATTTGAGATTGCGGTTCCTACTAACCCTGCTGCTAATCCAACACCAGCAAAGATTGCTCCTTTATACACAACAGTTCCAAATCGATTCACCAGAGAATAAGCCCCTGGCTCGAACATATGACTGGTGGGGCAATTGGCGAAGATTGCTGGTAAACTCGCACTAGTGCCAGACGCTGTCGGTGCTAAAAGATACATAAGAATGAAATTCAATATTGAACCAACAACAAGAGTTGAAAAAACAAAATCAAGCTCATTTAATCCAAAATTAGGTCTGGAAGCCATGTCTCCAAGAACAGAGGAAGATACTCCAACCAATTCCTCCATCAAAACCTTGAAAGGAAACTGCGGATCTGCAACAACTCTAGATCTCCATCCATTTAGAAAAATACCAAGAATCCCAAACCCTACTCCTGACGATGAATTATCAAAACTAGAATCACCTCCATTATTCCATCCACCTCCGCCCCTGCCACCGCTGTAGATGCCACTGCTTCCATTTCCACCGCCATGTGAAAATGAAAGCTCGGGATTGGATAATTTTGGGCGAGGTTTAAGGCCAAGGGAAGGGTTGTGAGAATTGGAAAACGGAAAAGCTGAGGAATGGGAAATGGGATTGATTAAAGAATTATTTCGCGAAAATGGTGGAATTGCCGAAACAGAGCAGCGAAGCTGTGCAGCCGTTGCCATTGGTTATTGTTCTTTGATTGATTGGAAACTTTTTAAATAAATATAGAGTAAAATATAATTTTTAGATTTTTATATTTAAATTAATAATAATTTTAATTAATTCATGACTAAATAGACGCTAAAAACAAGTTGAGTCTAGTTATGTTTAATAATATAAAATATAAAATATAAAATAAATTATTTATTTTTTAATTAAAAAATTAAAAATTATTTTATAAAAATATTATATTTGATAAATATTTATGATTTTATATTAATAAATAAATTTAAAAATATTTTATGTATTTATATTATTATAAATATATAAATTATATATTTAAAGTTAAATTCTTTTTATAAATTTATGAATTTTTTATTGGATTGATTTATGTACTTTAATAAATTAACTAATATTTATTAAACTTTAAATAGCTTATAAGTAGCTTAATTTATTTATATCTTATAATGTTTTAATTATTCAAATTATAAATTAATTTTATGTTGTATTTTAATGAATAGTATATAAAAGTATAAAATTTTAAATATATCTCATATTTTAAAAATATTATTAAAAATGTAAAAATAAAATTAAATAAATTAATAAAATATAAAAAGATAAATAAACTTATTAGAAAATTACAAAAACAATAACTACTTTTAAATTATTATTATTATTATTGTTATTGTTTTACTTTTTAAAATAATGATTTGCATTTTTTATATACTTGAATGGAGATATTTTCAATAATAAAAGCAAGTAAATTGTAATAAATTAATATTAATGAGTTAAATTAATAAAATAATAAACAACTCTATTAATTGTTTTTATTTATAAATTATTTATAAATTTTCTTAATTTTATAAGTTGAAATTAATCTAAAATTATAAAATTAAAATAAAATAATTTCCTTTTTTTTATAGAAAAAAACTAAAAAGCCTGAAACGGTCCCTAATTTCTCTTCCAGTTCTATCGCTCTTTCATTTCTTTTTCCTAATCAATCTTTTATCCCAAAATTGATATCTGATTTTTCTTTAAATATAAAATCCAATCCAAATTCACCATTAACAGAATTGGAGCTTTGACTTTTTTGATTGTTCATTAAACGAATTTAAGGAGAACGCGTTTAGGGTTTATGCGAATTTAGTTTTTTTTTTGTGTGCCTATTAGTCCTTTGTTTTCAAATTCGGAAGTCCTCGACGAAGTTTTCCTCTTGAAGGTATTTGACTGATCCTATATAGTTTTTTAAAAGTATTTGAATCGATTTTTGTGGTGTTTTTCTTCTTTTTTTTTGTTGGATTTTATTGTTTTGTTATGCTTTCGGATTGATTGATAGGTTGATGATGATGATGTTGTGTGATACATGATGGTTATGATTAGGGTTAGAGGTTCATCTGCACAAATGGAAAGCTCCAACGAAGCTTATAGAGGTTCTGCGTATTCGGCAAGTAATAGTAGTAGTAGTAGTAACAATTTGAGGCGCTATGGATTGTTATCTGCTTCAAGTATAATACAAGCACCAATTTCTGCTTTATTAGAATATTCAGGTCTTTTAAGAACAGCAACCTCCCCCTCTACCTCTAATCATGATCAAGAAACAGACCCTTTGATGATGATCAATGATTCTTCTTCTTCTGCTTCTGCTGCTGCTGCTTCTGCAGTAGCAAACAGTGGTGAGGTTTCAATTCGAATAATTAGTTCAGGGGAACGCAATCATGATCATGATAGGGATGGTGGTGGTTCTGCTGGAATGGGGCTTGGTCAAAGTGAGGTGGTGTCTGTTCAGCAGCCACAGCTGATTGCTGGCTTGGCATCTGATGGTCTTCAAGGGAATGATCGTGGTGGTGGAGCAGATGAAGTTGGTGTGGCAAATCAGCAGGGTTCAGATATGGGTGGGAATGGGGAAGCTGCTACTGATGGTAGTGGAAGTAATGGAAGGGACTCATCTCATCAAAGATACGATATTCAACAAGCTGCTAGATGGATTGAGCAAGTCCTTCCTTTTTCTTTGCTTCTACTGGTTGTTTTCATTCGCCAACATCTTCAAGGTACATTTCGATGGTCTCTTGTTTTTTGAAAGTTAATAATTCTTGCAATTATATTACTTCTGTCTTTTCACTCTTATGTCATGCTTTATTAGTAATGAATGAACCTCTTAACGATTGGAATAATGTTTCTGTTGGTGCTAATGCTAAGTAGTTTAATCTTTAGAGTAATTCCATTTGCACCTGGTTAGTAAAACATAAATTTTTAATGTCCTTTCCCTGTCCCTGTATCTTTTTGTGCGGCTTTCATCCCCTAGTTAGTTGTTCATAATTCTGTCATCTTACTGAAGCTTGTGCATATTTCTATGATTGCCACATCCTTTATTATACAAGTGGTTACCTTTGCCTTCCTTTATTACAGGTTTCTTTGTCACCATTTGGATTGCTGTTGTTATGTTCAAGTCCAATGATATTCTGCGGAAGCAAACATCTTTGAAGGTAGAGTCTGTGATTACTTGATTCTGAAACATTTTTTAACTTGTTTAGACCAGAATTTGGATTTTGTTTCTTTCTAGATCAAATAGATGCGACTTTTGAGCATTCCAATTATTTGTGGCTGCAGGGAGAAAGGAAATTCTCTGCATTGATTGGCATCTCTATTGCGTTCACGCTTCATGTTGTTGGTGTCTACTGGTGGTATCATAACGATGATCTTTTGTACCCTTTAATCATGCTTCCTCCAAAATTGATACCACCTTTTTGGCATGCTATTTTTATCATCATGGTGAATGGTATGACCTTACTTGCCAATTACTGATATTGCTCAAATAAGCACGCACTAATTACAATGCTGCAGATTTCATATTTCAGTTGTGTGGTGATTGTATTGTAAATTCTATTGAGTAGAGGTGTGAATGAGACGCAAAATTTCACTCACCACCCCTTTTTTCTCATGCAAATGAGAAAATGCACCCTTTTATATGTGAAGTCTTATGTTTCTTTTATTGCTTCATATTGTATTTGGACCTTTAGCTGCTATCTTTTCTGTTCTATTCTTTTTTTCTCTGCACCTGTATATGGTTTCTTATACCAGTTTCTTTCAGATACCCTTGTCCGACAAGCAGCAATGGTCTTCAAATGTATTCTATTAATGTATTATAAGAACAGTAGAGGGCGGAACTACCGCAAACAGGTAAGATAACATGAGCAAGCATCTTTAGTTTTATTTGAACTCCGCCTGGTTCTGAAATGGATCACACAGCTGAAAGATAACTGCAATTAGCAATCTCTCCCTTCTTATCCAGTGGAACAAAGTAAAAGAACTCTGATTAAAGATGTAATATTTTCCAGGGTCAGATGCTCACTTTGGTTGAATATCTGATATTGTTGTACCGTGCCTTATTGCCCACTCCAGTCTGGTACCGTTTCTTTTTAAATAAAGAATATGGGAGCCTCTTTTCATCATTAATGACAGGACTATACTTGACTTTCAAGCTCACTTCTGTTGTTGAGAAGGTAAGTTCAGTGTTTTTGTGATCTGTTCCTTTTAGATTTATTCATTTTTTGTGATGCCATATGAACTTGAAGCTTTTTGAGCTTTCATGCTTCTTTGTGCATGACTCTGTCATTTCGGTCTATAACTTGCAGGTGCAATCCTTCTTTTCTGCATTGAAGGCACTATCACGTAAAGAGATACATTATGGTGCTTATGCAACAACTGAGCAGGTAATTTTGATACTCTTTTTCATTTGGCATTTGGGGATTTAGATGAAATATCATCCGTCCTCAGCATGTCATTGGCTACCTTTTCTATTTCTAATGGTTGTTTTATGAAAATAAAGGAAGAGCAGTATATGCCTGGTTAGAAAGGGTGAAAAGCGTTAGAAAGATGATTTATCTGTGTTTCCTGATGGCTCCTTCTGGTTTCTTGGTCCGGCAGATCAGAATAATGATTTATGATGATCACTTTGTGCTACAATTTAATATTTTAACATCATTGCGTGAATTTTGTCATCCAACGTCAGCTCTTGTGTTAAAGGGCTTGGTCTATGTCCTATCTGATCGTTGACTAAAGTTAAATCTCTTTCCAACTGCTGTTACAATAACTTGCTTAAATCTATTTCATGCTCATTTGATATCTTGTCATCATAGGATTTGTACACTGTTTTTGGCCTCTAACGATGGTTGAATAATTTCAATTGAGGCAAGTGAAACCAAGTTAATCCACCAGTTCATTTAATATCCTGTTCTGCTATAGTATGTCATTTGTTGGGACTACTTGATAGGATGTAATGTATATACATCATCTCCGATAATCATTTAGCACAAGGTGAACCGTTGTTTCTTTTAATACTCGACGAACATCTGTAGTGATCTCTCCTCTCCCTCTTTCCCATTCCATTCTGTGATTTCAGACACTAAACTGGGAATTTCTCCATGCATTTTGTGTTCTCAATCATTTAAATGCAGGTCAATGCAGCAGGAGATCTCTGTGCTATTTGCCAGGAAAAGATGCACTCTCCCGTTCTACTTCGCTGCAAGCACATATTTTGCGAAGATTGTGTATCAGAATGGTAAGTGTACGCTCGAAAATGAGACGAGCAATTGATGGCTTATTGTTGCATTTCCTATTTTGTTGCTTCCACATGATGGCTTCACAAGAATCAGGTTCGCTGATTAACATTGTAATTCCAGGTTTGAGAGGGAAGGCACATGTCCATTATGCAGGGCATTGGTCAAACCTGCAGATCTCAGATCATTCGGTGATGGATCAACAACGTTATTCTTCCAGATATTCTGAATCATTCTGCTGCAGAAATGAGACTTCTTCTTTTGTAATCGACCCACTTATTCGCAGCCTTCACTATGCAAGTATATTCCTCTCCTTTCCTTTCGGCTTTGCTTTCGATCGATTAAATTACCAAGGAAATTGAGCTGATTCAAGTAAAATGGAACTTGGATTAGCTTTTCTTCTCCTCTTTTTTCCCGCTCTCTCTCTACGGAGAAAGATTGAATGTATCTATTAACCATTAGAGACAGTTAAGTTACTTCAATGACTAACAATCTCACTATTCACTTACCATAAATCAATGGAGAGTGTTGTTAGGGTTTCTCCGAATTTGATCCTCCCCCCCCACCCTTACTTTCCTATCTTATAATTACGATCGCATACTATAACAATAAATAGGGGTGAGCCGGAAAAAATCCAAACCCGAAATCAATGTTCGTTTCTGTTATCTTATTTGTAAACTTTGGATTTTTTATTCACTTATTACATGTTTATAAAGACGTTAACAATATTGTGGAATGAGAATTAGCTAATCAAAACTGACATAAAATAAAATAAAAAACCCTAATATTCAGTTTGAATATTGAAGTATATAGTCTTTTCTTATTTGCTTTATGCGATAGTGGAGGATAATGGACGAATTCGGATCTATTTGAATTTCCTGGGAGACACTAAAACATATTTACATGAATATCCAAAGAAAATTACATGATTTTTTCTAAAAATTAGAAAAATACTAACTTTTAATTGATTCTTTTAAGAATGGATAATTATGGAAATATCACTTTTTTAAAAATATTTTTAAAAATAAAAAAATCTTTTTTCTCATTTTTTTGAAAACCGTTTTTGTTATTTTTTACTTTTTAGTTTATTACTTCTATTATATAATATATATTTTTGAGATTAAAAGTGATTGAATATAAAAAATATATTATTCTAAATTAATATTAAAAAATTTATAATTTAGATTTTTATGTTTAAATAACATAAGGTTTGTTGAGTATGCAAATTAAGTTGATTTGATGTCTATTTTTCTATTTCGATGCCAAGGAATTTACCAAAATGGAGAGGAATACAAACAGACATGGCACTATAAATACATACATATAAAGTTTTAGAACAGTAATTTGAAGTAAAGAATAATCCAACCAGCCATGGAAAAAATAGCAAAAATATGAACCCAGAACAGAATTGCAGCAGCCTCTCTTCCGCAGCCTCTCAGATTGGCGACGGCACCTGAACATTAGTAGACAAATTGTATTACGTTAATTGATATTATTCCATGGTCACTGCAAATTGAAAAGCTTTTCCTTTCCAAGTGATGGTTTTCAAGAGAAAATCTGATCTCCCATCCCCGAGAGTGACAAGTGATTATGATGAAAAATGTAGAAAATCTTACCTGCAAGGACAGATGTAGGCATTGAATGCTGAAGAAGAAGGACGAAACGGAACATCTTATCACCGGCAGGGAGGAAGCCAAGCTTATCAGCTAACATAACAATGCCTACTCCAGCAGGAGGCACCAAGATTAACCGACCGAAAATAATTGCAGCAGTTGTCCGTAAACCAAGCTTAGAACTTCCTGGTCCTGGTCCTGCAAGCGAAACCAAGAGCTGTCAATCCAACAGACTACGAAAAGGTTTTACATTTCTTTATACGAAGCATCTGATATTTAACTTAATGAAAAAATGAGGAGGAAAATTTAACTAACCATCCACAAGGTTGCCTCCCAAAGCCAACAAAATACATGGAATCATGGCCTCCCTGATGATCACATAGAAAGAAATTCAAAAGATATTTCAGAAAATACTGTACAGCACGTAAAAACACACTCAATATATAAGAAAATAAGAGATTTAACTTGCCTAGAAACAATTTCATCAAGCAATGGAAAAGGAATTTCGCTTATATTTAAGCAAATATAAGAAGTGTGTTGCCCATGTTTAATGTTTTAAAATTACTTTGACATTTACAGGCATTAAAAAGACATCATGCAACAGCACACGCTATTTTTAAATGTCTGCTCAACTAGTGCGCTGTTATATGTTCTATTAACACCCCTAGCATCAATGCAATAAATAAAATATGATTTCTATCATTTGCGAGCAATTTCTAGGACAATGAATTTGATATAGGTTCTCCTCAAGTGCATAATGTTTTGAAGCATGAACCAAGCCTATCCTTTGATATCAAACAGAATCTCACAGATCTCTAGATTTCCAAGCCTATCTTTGGAAGTTTTTAGATTCTAGCAAAGAATGCATTTCATGCGCTTCTAGTGTACCGAGCATGTTACAGCCAAACATGAACTATATACATAATCCCAGGAGGAACTTTTTAATTGATTATACTTAGAGTATTCCCAGGAGGAACTTTTTAATTGATTATACTTAGAGTATACTTCCATCATGATATGTCAGTAAGAGAGGAATTTTTTAACGTACCCAAGAATGTTGCAGCTATCAGTAAAAAAGTAAAGTGGAGCATCAGTTGTAAAGATCAATCTTTTCAAAAAGGGTACCGAACCAATGAACATCGCAAGAATCTGCCATCAAATTTTCTTCAGTAAATACATTGATCTCAAACAGAACATTTAGAATATATTACTTAAACTTCTGTACAAAATCTTATTGTAAAGGATGACATTACTCTGGGTCTTTCAGACCATCAGCATGCCTTCAAGACATACAATCAAATACCGAAGGTGCTACCCCAGCTTCAACTCAAAATTGGTGAAACAAAAAACAAGTAAGCTGTTTGGCATGGATAAACTTACAGAAGCAATAATTGGAGGTTGAAGGATTTGCTTGAGCTTCAACTTCTCGTATATGAAAACTAAGACTTGTTTGAACTGCCAAAGATGAAACATAAAACCAGAGTCTATACATGAGAAAATACTAATATGATAATGGTAATTTTTCCATATCAGCCTATCAATTAATCAAAACAACAAACAACCAATAATATATACCACTAGCAATAAATATGTTGATTTTACTGGAAAGTCTGATCTCCAAGTTTTCTCAATAATATGCAAACAAGTTCCAAAGCATAATTCAGCATATGATTGACTTTGTACCAAAAATCAGCAAAGAATATATCAAAAACTGAGCACATTTGTGCATATGATATGAATCTGTATATTAGTGTAAATCAAGTAAAATCATAATAAAAATGTTTGGTTTGTCAGCATTGTAAAACAGTCAAGTGGATACAAGATATATTGACAGATTACATGAACTGATTACGCATATGTGTTTACTCCACATAGATTACTGATTCTCACCTTCCCTTGCTTTGCAGGATCCGAATTCTCTTGCTTTGGAGGATCAGAATCTGTTGGTTGCTCTTCATGTGTAAGCAGAGGAACTTGCTCTGGAGCACCATCTTTTGGAGGGTTCTTGATAGGAAGATTTGCATCGTCAAGGTCAAAAGTACCTTCAGGAGGAGGTGCCATCATATGAAATACATATGTGTACAGTATAATTGCACCGACCTGGCATTCAGAAAACCAAGACTTGTCCACTTAATATTCTATGCTTAATCATATGCAGTGAAACTAAACCACACATGAAAGGTTTAAGTGCCTTCATTTCATCTGTAGTAAACTTTATTAAGGAAAAAAACAATATACAACAGAATCTTTTTTATCAGTAACAGGAAAAGAAAATAAAACAAACAGGTTTCAAAAGATAACCAAACTCATAATAAGAGGATGTGTTTACATAGAGATTAAAGCATGGTATAACTTGTAAATCCAATTGCAATTCACAAGGAACAAAAGTCAAGTAAAAAAAGGTCAAACCCACCCACTGGCCAAATGAGATATAAGCGGTCCCATCTGTGCTGCATTTTTCTGAATCACCAAAAGGGTTGGAATCATTTCTACATAAAGCAGCAATTAGTACAAGCGGCACATTCCCAATGTTTCCTGCATTCAATTTTAATACCATCATTAACAAAGAGTTCAGAATTGTGTAAGCACCATCACTTCAGGAGCACAAAGTGAAGGGCATTGGAAGTTCAATATACATAGAAATTTTCAATGCCGACTTGATTTAAAAGTATAACATATTTTAAAATTTTCAACAGGAGAAAAATACACGGACAATTAGCAGACAATAAACAGAGGAACTAAAACAGACCAAAAATAACGGTAAAGCAGCTCACCTATTCCAATTTCTACAATTGTAAACCTGAAATATGGGTATGGAGGCCGAACAACTTTAGCTACAACATAACCTATAAGGGAACCCGAAAACGCAGCCAAAACAACATTCATAGGTATAAACCACCTGCAATACAACAGAACTCTTCTAAAAGCCTATTACCACTTCACTGAAGTAGATTAAACAAAATTGGAAGCAAAAGAAGAGGAAATAAAAAATAATAGTTACCACTCCAACATTTTCTTCAAAGTAACTGCTTGCCCGAGTTGAGAGAATATCAAACAAGGAAGCAAAAGGGAAAATACCAACTGTATAAAAAGGTTAAGATCAGCTACCAAAAAGCAAATCACTATTCCTTGAAAACAAAGAAAGAAAAAAAAGGAAAGTTGATTTACCCCATTAAGTAATTTTCTTCCATGAGCAGGCAAGATATTAACATACTTAGAGGCCATAAGCAATCCCAAAAAACACATAGTAAAAACTTTTGCTATAGGTAGGACTGCAATTTTTATAGTGCCAATCAATGATTCTCCTGCTGCTGCTTGACTGTCCATCGATGCTACTGCTGTTAAAAACCTCTCCACGGTGTGCGCCATCTTCCAACTCTAGAGAAAACCCCAATTCTTCACAACGTATTCAAACCAATTCTGCACCAACAGCGCCAGTTCTCAGCTCCAAAAACATATAATAAAATATAATAAAATAGTAAGCAGTAGAAGTAGATAAAAGAAAAAAAATTGTACTAATTACCAGAATCTGTAAAATTCAAATCTATATAGACCGAAACACCAGATAAATACTCTATCGAAACACCAAATAAATACTCTACGCTCTTTCTGATGACAGGTTATTGTCAATCTCTAGAGAATTCTACATATAAACCGGAAAATACACAAAAAAAGTTTCAAAAAATAGTAAAAAAAGTCAAAATATCTGGATTTGAAAATATAATTAAATTCTAAAACAAGTCTTTGTAGAACTAGAATTTGTGACACACACAACACGCTATAATAACACGTAAATATGTGAATTAAACGGATAAATAAAATTAATTTTCCGCGGCTTAGAATTCAAGTAAATGATCAAGAGCAGCCATCACCGCATTCACGTGAACTTTCTGGACGTGAAAATCGATAGTTCTCGATAAACCGAGCATTCTTTTGATTTCTTTTATCAAAAAAAAAAGAGAAAGCGATTGCATATGGATATTACCTGCACAGATTAAAGACGACGGCCGGAGATCGGCAACGGAGACCGAAACCGAAACCGGAAGAGCCCGTGGGAAAAGAAACGATCCGTTTTTTCTTCGGATTTCTACGTTTCTGTTAGCTGTCTCTGAATCGTTTGGCTTTGACAAAAAAAGAAAATATTAAGACTAGGTTTTAATGATGGATTTCTTTACTTCTGTTCCAATTGGCAGTTAATGGAAGGTGACATTGGCATTTAATGAAAAGCCACGCTGATGCGTTCCTAATTTATATGTAGCCGCTAAGCGCGTGGCTCCACTTGCTGATTTTATTTTGGGAAATATGTAAATGTTTTAAAATATATATAATTTTAAAATTATATTCCATTTAGTTTTGCCTAAATTTCATCAACCGTGTGATTATCTTTTTTAATTTGATAAAAATTTATTTAAATTTATTTAATAAATAAATTAAAATAATACTTAATTTAAAAATTAATTTGATGAAAAATTCATAAATATTAATTTATATAAAAATAATTTATTTTTAAATATATAATATATAAATATTTTTAATTTAAAATTAATAAATATTTATTAAATATAATAATTTTATTAATCATTACTTAATTTTAAATAAAAATAAATAATTTATTTATAATTTATATTTATTACAATAATTTAAGATTATAATAAATGAAAAAATTTAAAAATTTCTGATTTAAATTGATTTGATTATAAAAAAAATTAAATTTAAATAAAATAAAATTTAATATAACATGATTTGATTATTTATATCCACTTTCACTATCACTGGTATGAATATTTTTAATAAAATAATAATTATTTATGAGTCAACACTTCATTTTTCAACAAAAATATAATCAGTATCTAGAACTCGTCCCATTATTCGAGAGCTATATTGAAAATAAATAAACAGGTTTATCTTATATATATATATATATATTATGAATATAAATAAGATAGTGTTTTTTTCGTAATTTAGTTGACAAATGTTTTTTTATGGTTGACGGACGGTCATCACTTTCCATATGTGAATTTTTAAAATAATTAAAGTAATCATAATATTTTTTGATAATTTTTTATGTTTTACTTAAATTTTCTTATCCTATCCATATCAGTATCTTATATGATTTATAATTTTTTATTAGATGATGATTAGAAATTATAATTGATTTAGATATTACGATATAAATTTAAAAAATTATCAAAAATTATCAAAATAACATATATTATAAATTAAATAGTTTTCATCAAAATAATATTTAAAATAAAATGGAGATAATATCTTATAATTAAATCTTTCAACCCTCTATCAATTGTTGATAAATTAATTTTCAAATTTAATAAAACTAATAAAAATAACTGAAAATTAAATCTTTAATCCTCAATTAATATGATATAAAATTCTTATAAAACTAAGTAGTTTTTGGAAATTTAATGAAAATGCTAAAAAAAACTAATAATTAAATATTGATTAATGCTTAATCTATGGGTCATGGGAAATTCTCATGAAACATCTCTCCATACCTTCATTAATTATTAGAGAGGACAGGCGGTTATGAAACTTTAATGATTTAAAAAGTAGGATCTATCACAGAGAATCAAGTACCCTTTATCTTACGCTAGACTTTCGCCACGTGTTGACCAGAGAGAGCAGACAGCATGTAACATGCCAACATGGGGCCCTTTCCTCTGAAGCAAAACTTTCATAATTTAAAAAGTAGGATCAATCTCCACCGTTATTTATTGAATATTTTAGTCAGATTCGGTTGGATTTTCCGCACGGATATTCGCTGACGCCTATTATTAAATTAAATTAATCAAAATTATATTAAATTTTCCCTAATTTTTTAAAAGTACATAATATTTTTTTATTTTTACTAAATATATCAAATTAATATATATAATATATATATATATATATGATTTTTAAAATATTTAATTTATTTATTTATACACTTTTTAAACATTTGCTACTATTATATTTATCATACATATAATATACATATAATATATAATCATTTATAATTTTTAAAATTATTATTATTTTTTTAAGATATTTAAATGGTAAAAATTAAAATTTATAAAATAAAATAAGAAGTTATTATAAGTTTGGATATTAAAATGAAAAATTTTAAATAAAATATCAAATCCAATAAATTATAAATATATTATATATAAATTAATTATATGAAATAAATTATATAATTATATCAAATTTGAAGCAAATTGGTTCACGATTTTTATACTATTAGATTTTTAAAAACCTCCAAGTCAAATAATCATACAAGTTTTTCAAATGTTATTACGGCGTCGTACAATGCAATTCGACAAAAAAAAAAGTATTTAAATATTTATATTCATATTTTTTTTATTAAAATTACTGTCCCAAAATGATGTCAAAAGCGAAGTAGGTTAATATCTAATTTCTCTGAAGAAATAATTTTGAAAAAATAAAAGAAATAAATATTTAATTTAAAATAATTTTAGAAAAAAAAGTTAACATTAAATAATAATAATAATAATACGAAACTATTTAAAAGAAAAAACGAAATTGAAAAATTATAAAAATTAAATATTTGAATTTAATGCAATGCAGAGGCTTTATGTTTTTTTTTTAATAAAAGGAAATTATTTTAGAAAGTCGCAGCTTCAATTTAAACGTAACTATGGGCATTGTCGTTGCATTCATAAAAGGGGTTTTTCGTACGGCCGTCCAATCATGGCGAGGTAATAGCCGCCGTGTCTCTTCATTCAGAGCGCATGGCCCTCTGGTCACGACTATCACAAAGATCGCGACTGCCTTGCCTTGCTTATCCGGATATCCTCATCTGAAAGATCGGATAATAACACAATATAATATAATAAATTTATTATTTTTATTAAATATTAAATATATTATTAATTTTATAATAATTATTAATTACTATCTAAGAGAGAATTTTTAAGTATTATTTTAATAAAAAATACTTGATTTATAATATTTATTATTTTAATAAATTTATTTAATTTTTAAAAATTATCTATTTAATTTTAGGTATTCATTAATTACTTATATAATTTTTAATATCTTAAATAATATTATCTTTTTTTATGCCAAATTCTTTTAAAGTTTGAAAATTCATTTTTTAAAGTAAAAAAAAGATTTTGAGAAAATTATTAAATTTTAAATAATATTCTTAATTATTATATTAATTTTTGAAATATACTCAAAATAATAATATCGATTTATTATATAAGATTATCAATTTACTAATAATATAATAACATGTATCACTCATATATAATTTGTTAAACTCAAGATTTTGATATGTGTATTTTATGTAAGTCAATTTAAGTTATTTGTAGTTTTAAATAAGTTTTGTATGTATGGTACGGGTATACCATTTGTGTTTGCTCTGTGGTATGGCCATACAGTTGACCGTATCAAGTCAGATTGACTTTCCTGTGTGTGGTACGGACGTATCAAGGTTTGGTATAGGCATATCATTGCTCGCAGAAAACTATGTTTGTCACGAAATTTAGTTTGGTACGGGCGTACCAATGGTGGTACGGGCATACCATTACACGCAGGAAATTTTGCTTGTCAGAAAAATTGCTTCTGTACAAGTGTACCAATGGGTGGTACGACCATACCAAGCTTTTACCTTATGTTTGAATTTGTGTTTTTGAATTGGTACGAATATACGGAAACCTGTACGACCGTACACGACTTTCCATATTCAATTTAAACACTGTCTAACGGTTTTATTTTCAGAACACACACTTTCCATTCAAATTCTAACGACTATTTTTATAGAGCAAAACTTCCTTTGAGCAGTGAACTTCAATAACAAGTAAGTTTGTTTGTTGTATTGCAATTCTAATATTGTAAACTCTCTTTATATTGTATTTTCACAACCTAAGTGTTAGGTTTTGTAATTATAGGTTAGTGTGAGATTAATGTTTGGGGCATTAACTTGTATTTAAGAGTTTAATTACTGTGAGTTTGTAATTGTTGTAAAGGTTTAAGTGTAAGCCTGAAAACACTAGGGTTATGATTCATATTGAGGAATCCTTTTATTGTATTGATTGGTTGAGATTAGTTGAACCTTAAGTGGAAGACTTAGGAGAAATGGACGTAGGCAAGAGTTAATATTGAACCATTATAAATTGTACATGTGTTGTCAATTCCACAGGGATTTCATTTGGTATAAGAGCATTAGTGCTTATTTGTCATTAGAAGTAAAATTCTAGAGTGAAAGATCCTATGGTAACCCAAAGCGTTAAGAGTCAATCATATACAACACCCCCCTTCTTTGATAGCATACATTATCCGTACTGGAAGCATCAAATAGAAGTCTTCTTGGAGAGTGATGGTGTTACTTTATTTGATCTAATTGAGAATGAGTTTTCTCCTCCAATAATTACAATAGATGGTGTTATAACTCTCAAGCCCAAGGCAAATTGGACAAGACAAGAGTTTAAAGCAAACGCGAGGAATAAGAAGGCAATGAATATGCTTTACTGTGTTATTAGTTGTGAAGAATATGGATGAGTTTCACATTATGTCACGACTAAGCAAATATGAGATGCCTTGGAGACTCATCACGAAGGCACAGATCAAGTCCAAACCAAGAAGATTCAGTTGCTAACTCATCAATATGAGTTATTTGCAATGAAGACAAATGAGTTAATTTTGGAAATGTACAATCGCCTCATTATAATCACAAATGGATTGATGAAGTTAAGAAGATGTACCAAAAAGAAGACATCAACAACAAGTTCTTGCGAGTGCTGCTAAAGAAGGATTAGGAGGCTAGAGTAACCTCCATTGAAGAAGCAAATGATTTATCAGTTCTATCAACCGATGTACTTCTCAGAAAGCTTCTCACTCATGAGATTACCCTAAAGTAAAGGGTAAAAGAAGACAAGAGAAGAGAGATTGCACTTAAAGCTTTAAAAGAAGAAGATGCCTCTTCAACAAGCAAAGGGGAGATTGATGATGAAGTTACCCTCCTTTCCAAACATGTCAAGACTCTTCTTATGAAAAGGAAAAAATTTGAAAAAGATGGTAATAAGCCATTTAAGGCAAGACGGGACTTGAACCAAAGGGATAACTTTTGAAGGAATCAAGCAATTTGCTATGAATGCAACAAGACGAGACACATGAAAAATGAATGCCCTCATCTCAACAAACCATCCAGCATTCAAAAAGAAGGCATTGAAAGCAATATGGGATGATGATAGCGAGACTAACGTGGATGTGTCCGATGATGAAGGAGCAACAAACTTGTACTTTATAGCATTCATGGATGAGGAAAAAGAAGAGGTAACCACATCATCTCAATCTTATTATAGCAATGATGATTATGATGATGATGATGAATGTGATGCATTGGAAGCTTTGTTAGAAAAGTATGAGCATTTAGTTAGGAAGCATCAATCACTTAGAAGTAAATATGCATACATAATAAAAGAAAAAATGTTCTATAAAATGAATTTGATTCTTGTAAAACAAAGCTTAAAAGTTTTGAAAAGGAAAAGAAGTTTTTAAAGGATGAAAATGCTAAGATTTTGAAAGAGAAGGATTTATTAAAAAAAAATCTTTCAAAGTTTGAACAATATGGTGTTAAAATTGATTTTATTTTGAAACATCAAAAACTTAATGGTAATAAAGAAGGTATTGGTTTCAATCAAAACTCTTCCTATACTTCTAAGGGCATAGTTTTTGTAAAAGCCTCCACTTCAACACAAAAATCAAAGGATTTCAAAAAGAAACATGTTCATCCTACGGTCAATAGAATGCATACTAATAAAGGGCATCATTGTTCATGTTCATGAAATCATAGTCATCCCTATGCATCTAAAAAGAAGTATGTGCATTATCATTCTAGATTTAGGAATGTTATATGTCACTATTGCAATAGAAAGGGACATACCATCAATAGATATTTTATTAGAAAAATGCATTGGAATGATGATATATATGCTTCTAACCCCTAAGGATCCAAATATATTTGGGTACCTAAGAAAGAATGATTATACTTGTGTTGATAGGTATGCTTGAGATCCAAGATTAGTGAAAGCAAATAGTACCTAGATAGTGGATGCTCAAGGCATATGACCTGTAATGCAAGCCTTTTCTCCAAATTTAAAAAATGAGACGGAGGTAATGTCACCTTTGGAGACAATGCCAAATGTAAGGTTATTGGAATTAGTAAGGTTGGTAAGGATTTCAATTTTTCTATTAACAAGGTTTTGCTAGTAAAGGGATTAAAACATAATTTGCTAAGTATTAGTCAATTATGTGATAATAGATATAAAGTTATTTTTAATCCCAAAGGTTGTTTCGTTTATAGAATAAATGATGATTTGTTAATATTTCAAGGTGATAGGATAGAAAATGTGTATATAATTGATTTAGATTCTTTTGCTAATAAACATATGACGTGTCTTGTTTCCATAAGTGAAGATTCATGGTTTTGACAAAGAAGGCTCGAACATGCTAGCCTCAAAAGCATTGGCAATCTTGGGAAGAACAAGCATGTGGTAGGGCTTCCAAAGATCCAATTTGCTAAGGATAAAGTATGTGAGGCATGTCAAATGGGAAAATAGGTAAAGTCTTCATTTAAGGTGAAAAACAAGGAACCTCCTCTAAACCTTTACAATTGTTGCATATGGACTTGTTTGGACCAACTAAGGTAGCTAGTTGAGATGGCATGCATTATGCACTTGTCATTGTTGATGATTGCTCTAGGTTTACTTGGATTTATTTTATAGCTCATAAAGATGATGCATTCAATGCTTTTCAATCATTAACTAAAAGAATGCAAAATGAAAAAGGATATTACATTTATTTAATAAGGAGTGATCATGGAAAAGAATTTCAAAATGAAAATTTTAAATCATTTTATGATTTACATGGTATTCATCATAACTTTTCATCTCCTAGAACTCCTCAATAAAATGGGGTAGTTGAAAGGAAAAACCGAACAATTTATGACATGGCACATACAATGCTAAATGAGTATCAATTGCCTTCATACTTTTAGGCCGAAGCAGTCAACACTGCTTGTTATGTCATAAATTGAGTTCATTTAAGATCAATTTTAAATAAAACTCCTTATGAGCTATGGAATGGTAGAAAATCAAGAATCTCATACTTTAGAGTATTCGGTTGCAAGTGCTACATTTTGAATACCAAGGATAACCTTACGAAATTTGATTCAAAAACTGATAAAGGTTTATTTTTAGACTATGCAACATTTAATAAATCATATAGGGTATTTAATAAACATTCTTTGGTAGTTAAAGAATCTATGCATATTATTTTTGAAAAAACTAACTCCCTTGGTCCAAGAAAGGACATTATTGATGATGATGATGTAGGAATTCTTTTAGAACAAAGTGAAGGGAATGAGAATCTATAAGAAGCTACACCTAAAGATGTTAATAAGGAAGAAGTGAATGATCTTCCTCCTTACCTAGCTGCAACCTACATTCAGCATGATCTTCCTAAGGAATGAGCAAATCATAAGTGAAACATCAAAAGGGGTAACCACTCATTCTAAATTCAAAGATATTCATAACAATCTTGCATTCATTTCTCATATTGAACCTAAGAATGTTAATGATGCCTTAAATGATGATAATTGGGTATTAGTTATGTAAGATGAACTAAATTAGTTTGATAGGAATAATGTATGGACTTTAGTACCTAAGCCAAGAGATGTATATGTTATAGGAACTATGTGGGTGTTTAGGAATAAGATTGATGAAAGTGGTGTCATAATTAGGAATATGGCTAGGTTAGTGGTACAAGGTTATTATCAAGAAGAAGGTATATACTTTGATGAAACCTTTGCACTCGTAGTTAGATTAGAAGCCATTAGGATGTTTTTGGCATATGCATCTCATATTAATTTCAAATTATTTCAAATGGATGTAAAAAGTGCTTTTCTAGATGGTTTTATTAACGAAGAAGTTTATGTTGCACAACCCCCTGATTTTGAAGATTTTGAATTTCCAAAGCATGTTTTTAAACTTATCAAAGCTTTATATGGCCTTAAGCAAGCCCTTAGAGCTTGGTATGATAGGTTGAGTGGTTTTCTTATTGATCATGGTTTTGAAAAAGGTAAAGCAAACATAACACTTTTTATTAAGCATTACAAACATGATATTTTGTTTGTTCAAATCTATATGGATGATATCATATTTGATGCTACTAATAAAAAATTATGCAAGGAGATCTCTGAGTGTATGCAGGGAGAATTCGAGATGAGCATAATGGGAGAGTTGAAGTATTTCTTAGGACTTCAAGTCAAGCAATATGAAGATGGAATCTTCATCAACCAAGTCAAGTATACATAAGAAATGCTCAAGAAATTCGGATTGGAATATGCTAAAGCTAGCAAGACTCCTATGAGTACTACTATAAAGCTTTCCTTGAATGAAAGCGACAAACAGGTTGATCAAAAGAAGTATAGAGGTATGATATGTAGCCTGCTTTACCTAAATGCTTCTAGGCCTGATATAATGTTTTTTGTGTGTATGTGTGCTAAATTTTAATAATCTCCTAGGAAATCTCATTTGAGTGCTGTGAAAAGAATTTCCAAATACTTAATTGGAACAATGCATTATGGCTTGTGGTATGCTAAGAATGACTCTTTTGACTTAACTGCTTATTCTAATGCTGACTTTGCTGGAAATGTGTTAGATAAGAAAAGTACGTCTAGTACTTGTCATTTCTTATAAAATTGTTTGGTTTCTTAGTTTAGCAAGAAATAGAATTGGGTGTCTCTGTCTACTACTAAATTTGAATATATATTCACAGGTTGTTGTTGTGCTCAAGTGTTATGGATTCAACAACAATTAAGGGATTATAATGTTTATGTGTCTTGTACTTCTATTAAATATGACAACACTAATGCTATAAATTTATCTAGGAATCTCATTCAGCATTCTAAAACTAAACATATTAATATTAGACATCATTTCTTGTATGATAATGTGCAAAAAGGAAAGGTTGTATTAGAATTTGTTGATATAACTCACCAATTGGCAAACATTTTTATAAAACCCCTAAGTGAAGAATGCTTGAACTTCATCAAACATGAGCTAGGAATGATATATGGATCATTTTTAAAGTAGGATTGATTGATAGACTCTAGAAAGTTTGAAAAATTCCTTCAAATCTCTTTAAAAATTTTCTAATTTTTAAGTTTCGTACAATCGTACATGTTTGGTATACTCGTACGAACCATTTTGTTTTAATTCTAAAAACTGTCAAATGTCTTGTATGACCATATAGCTTTTGGTATGCCCGTACATGTTTTAGGCATAAAATCAGTATAGTCGTACAGATTTCATACGCCCGTACACTTTCAAGTTTTCAAAACTTAAAATTTTTGGCCAAAGTGTTGGTACGATCGTACACTAAGTAGTACACGAGTACACATCTGGAAACCCTATTTTTTAAGTGATTTTTCAGTTGCCGTCAGTTACTAGATTCCGATTTTTCCCAATTTCTCTCTCAAATCCTCACCAAATTCATCAAAATCAATCCCAAATCACTCCAAATTTGTTTGCCCACTCCTCTCCACTTCATTTTTTGTTTGATTCTTCTTATTCTTTAATTTTTATTTTAAATTTTAACTATTTTATTACCTTTTAATTTAGTTTTTCTTTTTGATTTTCTAAGCATTCTAGACACTTTTAGCCTTAGGTTTTTTAAAGTAAAGTGCTTAGGATTGTGTTAGCTAGGTGTGGTTCAAATTTTATTGATTTCTATGCAAATTCAAATTTTTGAGTTTTTCTAAAATTAGCTAAAATTCTGTCGAATTTTTGAAAAATTATGTCTTCTATCAAATTGTCTGTTTTTACTATTTTTTAGCTATGTCAGCTCCTTCTGGTTGTGGTAGCTCTTTGTCACAAGGATGTAGAGTCTGGTTGTGGTAACCCTCGAGTTACTTCTGGTTGTAGTAACCCTCGAGTTGCTACTCTTGCCTTTGTCGTTAGGACTTCCATTTTGAGTGAGAAAGTTTTCTCTCACTCTCGCTTTGCATGTCAGTCTACTATCCGTCAAGTCTACTCTTTCTCCTGCAGAGTTTGATACTCTTTTCAATTTTCATACTGAGGGCATTTCTAATGCCAAATTTGCGGTATTTGACCGTAATGACTTCTGGAAGGAGATCGCTCTTGATACTCCTTTTCATCCTTCTAGACTGAAGGCCTCTTGCCTCAAGTCTCTTACCCTATATTACTGTCATAGACTGATCATGTCACACCCCAGCCCATACCTGGAGGAACATGCTCCCGTAGCATACGCCACGACCGTCCCTCGGGAAAGCCGCCACGTACACTACCAGGGATACGACCTATTTCAAACCTTTAGACATTCGTATGGGTACAACAACATGTATTAGTGGTGAAACAGTGCATAGCGTGGCATACACTCATACATT
>CANYBF010127977.1:0-12238 GCA_948192965.1 Dalechampia spathulata | reverse complement strand
GTTTATTATGTTTTTCTAACCCTAATTGCTTAGATTAATCCAAAATTAGGTTTAAGAAAATTAATTTTAGTCTCTTGACGGCTGCCAAAACCCTAAAATTCGTAGGTCTAATTAAAATGCTAACCAAAATTGCCAACCTCTGTCAAAATAGAGTTCCAAAGCTTTTAAAATTTCTGTCCCGGAGACATACGCGATTGCGTATCTTAACATATGCTAAACCCTAAAACATACGCGATCGCGTATCCCAACATATGCGGCGTGTCACAAACATACGCGATCGCGTATGTTTGTACATATGCAGTGGGTCCAGAACATATGCGGCATGTGACGCCCCAAAATTGGCCAGAATTGGCCCAGAACGGCCCGGAACGACCCGAATCATCCCGGAATCGAACCGAGTCAAGACGGTCCAAAATTAGGGTGCGACACTTGCACTCCTCTATTAATCCACTATATCCTTTACATTGACCCTAAAGGCCTATTTATAATAAATGAAATGACTATTCCTAAACATTGTATTGTTTGACAAAATAGATCCGTTGATTGGTAGTTCCGTTGATAAAGAATCATGTCTTTTCCCAAATGGTATGAATTGTCACGACTCGTATGCTTGCTTGTGCGAGTGCCGTTTCTGTTTCACGAGTCGTGCCCCTTCAGGTACGAGTGATTTCCTTTGATAAATCCTTCTGTCACGACTCGTGCTTGTCGTCACGAGTCGAGCGTGTCCTTCATTTCTTCTTCAGATCTTTCTGTAACGACTCGTGACAGGCTTCACGAGTCATGCACTTGTGATGGCAAAATACAAATTCTTCTGTAACGACTCGTGCTCTTTGTTACGAGTCGTGCACTTCATCTTTTGCGTTTACTTTCTCTTTCTCTCTTCTGTAACGATTCGTGACAGGCTTCACGAGTCGTGCAATGCAATCTTCTTTTAGGGACTTCTTCTGTAACGACTCGTGACAGGCTTCACGAGTCGTGCACTTTGTTTTGAACACTATTCTTTCTTACTTAGCCAATTTTTGCCTATTTTTCCTGCAAATTTTCTTAAATTGTCCTCAAAACAATATTTTGGGACTTCTTACCAACAAAATTAGTAAAATAACTAAAACATACAAAATACTTAGTAAAACTTAAAGAAAATTAAAACAAAATACTTAAAACACATATGAAATGATCATGAAAAAGCAACATAAAAACATGTGATCACATTCACGTACTTATACAATTGGAGTCAAGAGTCACTATCCCAATGAACTATACTAACAAATAAAGATGGATATCAATGACTACACAAAGATAAATATTATCATAACCTATTAGAAGTATGGTAAATAAGCATCAAATAAATAATCATGACTATAATGATAATTACACTTTGGTAGAAAGAATTTTAATATGGTAAAAATAAATACATTAAAATGAAAGTGAAAAGAATAAATGCATAATGGCATAAGATGTGTATACATATTTACATTGTAATAGTTCTATTTAGATATTTAAACCAAATCAAAATTAGTAATTTAGATTTTAAAGGTAAGCAAAATAATTTAGGTATCAAAATGCTCAAAATGCATAATTGAATTCATATAATTTAAAATTTCATGTGTTTGATTTATTTCATAACAATGATGACTCTACTATGTGGCTAATTCAATAAATAGAAAATTTAGTATGTAATACATATTGTAGAGAATTAAAGATTCAAGCTTTGGTGTAGGTTATTAATATTGAGGTTAGATGATAATTGCAAGTATGATCAATAACATATGAAATAATACATAGGCTTTGAATACTTGTTTGAGTATTTTTAATTAATACCAAAGTTATAAATTTTGAAATCATAAAATAAGAAATGATTGATATGGTGAGAAGCAAGAAAATCAAGTAAATGATAGATAGATATAAAGTTTGACATAGAGTATGTAGATTAAAAATAATAATCAAATGGCTAGTAGTTAAATAATGTGGACAATTTAAATAAGGAAAAGTGTGTTTGATTTGTGTTTCAAAGGCATTTAACTTTAGGGATGCCAATGTGTTTTATTCTAAGGGGTTTGTTAGGTATTCATATGCCAAAAATTGCAACATCAAGTTCTTCAATTTTTCATTTCAAATTTGTTAAATAAAATAATGGTGCAAGGAAATTATTCTTAGGAATTACTTGATTTTAATATTTTGAACAAAGAAATTGTCATATTAATTGTAAGGACATAATGTAAACATTTATTGTATTTAATGTGTGTGAGATGTAAAATATTATTTTTTTTTCAAAAAGTAATGATGCAATGCAAAGAAATGCATTAATATGAAATAAGATTAGACAACATTTTCAAGGTTAATTTTTTCAATATATTTCTTATAATGTCACGACTTTCTGCTGCGTAACATGCTTTCATAGCATGATTACCAACTCTCTATTCTAAAAAATTGATAATTATCTTACAAAGGATTACATTACTTAACTTGATAAAACACAATGTATATATATATATATATTAAAAATATTTAAAATGTGCATAACAATCCATACCTTTTTAAACATTATTTGTATACACACATTACTTATATCATTTATGCATCATTATATCTTTTTCATAAAATACACCTATCAGTTTTACTATCGTTACTTTGATTATTATTCTTACTGCTAATATTTTTATTTTACTACCAAAGTACCAATTTCTATAAGAAGCACAAATGTTATGGAATAGAAGTCTTATGTGAAGTCTAAGTCCTTTACCAATAACTTTATTTGATTGACTTGCTGCTAACTTACTACTTCTCATGCTCCCTGATCTCACTAGTTCCTGCATTCATCAATTGACAAATGTTGAGTATAAAGCTTAGTCATGCTAGTATAACATATAACATAAGCAACATAATAATCATATACAATCATAATCCAATTTAATCAATATGTAAATCACATGATATCATAATAGTAAAGAAATCATTATTTCAATTAATCATAATGCATTAGCATATATATCATTCAAATATATCATATGCCATTAATTGTATGTCATTATCATTATTTAACATCTTTGCTATTACCTGTGATTATCATCTCAGTATCATCATTTATTCATAATCATTTCTAGTATCATCATCATCATTTTCAGTGTCATCATCATCACAGTGTATCATATCATCATAATTTTTCATCAATAGATATTAATATCATGCCATGTATTCTTATTCTGTATGATACTGTAAACATCATCTTATATGCACATGTAGTGCTTTCATCATACCATTTAATGTGTTTCCATCATATATAATGATAATGATTGTCTGTTGAGAATGCATTCATGTTATGCATTCTCCCTCTTCTTTTCCTATAACATTTCATTTCATTTCATTGCCCTTTCACATTTTGGGCCATTTCATATGTACGCATTGTACTGGATCTTTCATTTCATATCATATCTGTGGTTCAACAAACTAGAACTTATTTCACATTCATTTCTTTTCATTTCATTTCATTTCATTTTCCTTTCCATTTAATTCCTGTAGGAATTCATTTTGTATTGCCCAATACCTTTTCCATTTAACATTTTTCTCCTTCCTTATTTCTCCACGTCATGCTAGGCCATGTTTCATATGATAATGCAATGATGATTATAACATGATCAAATAATATAATATTATGTCACAATTAATTAATTAATATCATTACATTATACCATACTATTGTCCATTTTGATCATTTAATGATCAAGCAACATTTAAACAATTAACACAAACCCGCAATTTCCTTTTCTTTTAAATTTCCGGATGGTATGCAATGATTATCCTCTGAGCCACCTAATTCACAAATCAATATTCATCTTTAATCAATAATTTGAATTCTATCATTAATTATTCATAATTCTAACTTGAAATCATATATCACTGTCCAATAATTAATTAATCACATATCAGTTCAACTCACTTACTATATCATAGTATTACTAAGGAAATCACATTAGCATTAACTATTGTATCCACTGTTCATATTAGCTTTATTAGTTATCATTTAATTCGAACCAAAATATTGCATATTTTATATCAACTTAATATAATATGCATATCATTGCAAACTATACTTATTAAACTTTCCATCATCATATTATAAGACTCCTTTCATTAACATCACAATACTTATATTAATCCTTACTCTTGTATAACTTTGTTATTATCTTATTCCTTATTAACAACAAAACTAGTATTCTGTAAAACAGTTGATATTATAATATAAAATACCATACAACTAGTATTATAATACTAATCACTTATTAATATCGAGAACATATGACTTAAATAGTTTCTTAAAAATATACTATTTATAAACTATTATTATTGTTTAATATAAACCAGTAACATCTTATACCTCTATTTTAACTGTTTCAATATCATAACTCATTTGTAAAACATTTCGATGTCATCATATATCTTCTTATACTTACCCCTTTCATACCATTATTATTTAACCATTTAAATTACTAACTCAAAAGACTTAACTTAATGTTCATATATCTTTAGAATATTCATTCCAACATCTAATTCATAAAATGGCAGCATATCACACACATGCTTGCACTTTATTTGACCACTTTCATATAACATGCCACATGTCTTTATCTTATGCATTTAATGTCAAATTCAATCTTATAATTTAAAAACACTTTTGAAACCATATGTCAACACACCATAAACTTCATTATTATCTTTCATTTCAGTCAACATATTTAAATATTAAGTAAAACCATTTCATACCATATTCAATTCCAAACTTCATTTTGGTCAACTAAAATCAATTCTCATGCAAATTCTTTTATACCATTAATAAAGTGACTCATGAAGCTTTTGATGAATACTTAACATACTATAATTTATTGATCAATTAAGCCTTTAATATCATTGTAGCCGCATACTTCCATTTCCATCCACTTAACATTTGAAAAACATGTTTTAAGTCCAATTCATCAAATATGTCGTATATTACTTCATCAAGACATCAAATGAGTTCAATTTACGTCAATTCTTAAGTTATAAAATCAAATCATACTTAAACAAAAATAATTTTCATAGCTTTTAATCATATGAACTTAATATGAAGATTTAATCATATATCATCAATTTAATCATCTTATAACTTATGTTCTATGATTTTACTTAATAGATTACCTTCTGATTTTACTAATTACTTTAATAATACATTAGATATTACCATCCTTTAGCTTATTCCTTTAGATCCATTCGGCCATGCATGAAAATCCATCAAACACACACCCACACAACACACAACCTCTTTATTTCATCAGTTTTATATCACTAGTTATCAAAAACTTCATATCAAAGACTAAAACTACTAGATCAACCAAAAACCATTCAGCCATAACATGATCTACACTCAAAATACATGGATCTACTAGATCTACCACTAATCCATACTCACCTTCAAGCAACAAACACAAACCAAACTAAAACTTGAATCTTCATTTGATTTAGCACCCAAAAGATCTTCACAAAACTACCTTATTTTAGCTTTTTACTTTATCTCACCACCAAAATCACACATGCATGCACTTCAAAGTTTTATTTAACAAGAAAAATAAGAATTATACATCATTTAAGTTGCAGTTTCTATAGTAAATTTATAGATTTAATGGTTTCTGCCTTACACTTGAACAAGAAGAAGAAAAGTGCTTTGGTCACCTCTTTAAAGTTAAAGAACAAAAAGATATTTGGCCAAATCTTGAAGGAAACATGTAAATCTAGCTTGATCTTAAAGATCAAAGTGAAAAGAAGTAGAAGAATGTTGCGGTTTTGGTTGCTTAAGAAGAAAATGCTTCGGTCTTTTCAAAACAAGATGGAAATGAAGATATCTTGATAAATCCTTAAGCCAAATGTATAGTTTTAGTATTATACATGAAGATTGAAGAGAAAAGAGGATGTAGATGAAGTAGGCTTCAATTTTCTTAAGGAGAAAATGAAGAAATGTAAGAACAAGATAATAAGAAAGTAAGAAAATGAAAGAAAGAAGGAAAACAATAGATAGTGAAGAGAAAAGGTTTTGGTCAAGCTAAGGGGATAAGACACAAAATAGAATTATGAAGGGATAAGGAGAGAAAAATGTAAGGAATTAAGTGGTGGAGAGTGTAGGGCAGTCCATGGTAGCTAATATGCACCTTACCATACATTATCATAGCCCTTAAATCATACTAATACATATAATTATATATATTTAATCCAAATTCCTCCAATCAATCCCTTTTTATATGTATTTTATACTATAAATTATACTTCAATACTCATTTATTCATATAATAATACTCTCCATCTTTTTCCACTAACTCAATATACTAATATTATATTTTCTCTCTCCTTTCACTATCACATATTTCGCTACTAACACATTTACCTATCCTACTATCAATAAAATATAATAACTTAAAACTCCACTAACACATTTACCTATCTCACTATCAATATAATATAATAACTTAATATCCCACTAACTTATTTATTTCCATATACATATTTATTTTCCTACTTACATACACATTATTTAATTCATTTTCTTATTTATATATTATAGTATTATATCATACCATTTCATCACATGCCAATATAATATTTAAATATTATTATCACATACCTATACTAATACATTACTAATAGACTTATACATTACTTATACTTTAGCTATACACTCCACTATACACTTAACTATATATGTATACTCAATTATGTATACTCTTTCATAAATACATACTTATTTATTCTTATACACCTTAAATCATCTTAATATCTCATATACTTACACTTACATTCATACATACATTTTTATATTCGAATATATGTATGTTCTATCTATTATCTTAATCAAACACACTTAATTATATTAAGCGTTATCAACATTGTATCCATCAAATTATTATCGTTCAGTGAACCTGTATTCACTGATTTCATTCATTATTCTTATAGCAACATCATAGCATAAATCAATTATCACATCATTTATTTTTCATAACATTTACTTATCATATAAATTCATGTTATCATCCCAATTATAACATATAGAGAGTAATGCACACCAATCATATCATCAATACAATGTGTGCTAAAAATGAGGATGTGACATATAAGCAATAAATTTATCATGTTTGATAAGTATCTCTAGTTTTTCCTATTTGTATCAACCACGTGGATGACCTTTGAAAATATAAAATGAGCAACAAACATGGATCAAAGGCTATAATGTAAGAGCTAATATGCAATAATTCTTATTATGAACCTTTTTTTTATTTGTAAAGGCAGGTTTTCTTTGACAAATGATAAAATGTTATTCGTTATTTTTTACTTAAGATGAAGTCAAAAGCAGAAATATTTTTTTCAATACCATAAGTGGTAAAAACAATTTTTATGGTTTTTTTTTATATTTGGTTTCTTTTGAAAGATAGATTAGTAAAGGTATGATAAAATAAATAGTTGACCTGAAATAGTAAACTAGTTATATCAAATGTACTATAAATAGGTTGTGTCAATTATTAATAGGTAGCAAATATAAGTTTGTCTAGAAAAGCTAAAGCAATGGATGTTATTGATATTTGTTATATTATAACATTTTTATAGAGGTTGCTATATAAATGATATAATTAAAAAACTATAGCTTTCTTTTCTAATTAAAAACATTGATTATAGAATATGGTTATTTGAATAAAAAGAACCAAATTGGCAACACTTTCTTACATAATTTAATAAAAATAATAAGAATACCTATTCAAAATATATTATTTAATTATCAAGTTATTAATAAATAATTTCACTAACTAAATTCTAACTAAAATTTAAATAATAAATGAAAGTTGAGCTGGAAAACAATGTTCAAACAACTTGGAAGTAATACATCATGTTAATATCTTCATTCACGTATTAAGATTTGAATAGACATATTAAGTAGCAAAACATATTATATAAACATAGATTTAGGCACATTTGTAAACAATACAAAATGTAATATTATCGTTTCATAACTAAATGTTAAATTTAACAATTACATTTGAAATCCCATAGTTTTCTAAATGTTGCTTATTGAATTTAGAGCTACTTAACAATGATAACAATAAAAAAAAGTAAAAAAAAAGTAAAAAAATCAAATAAAAACCATCATGATATAATAAATGGAATTTGCTAGCATCAAGGGTTCATGTTAATGATCCTAATGCATTCAATCAAGCTACAAATCTTTAGGATTTTTTTTTAGTAATTATATATTATCATTTAAATGATGATACTTCAAAATAAGTGTTGTGAATTGGGTCTGGGATTTTTTGTGTCCATGTTTTAGCTTCTAAAGCTATACCTCCAAGTAAGTAGCTTTGATTTCAAAAGGGTTTATTATTATGCCTTCAACACATAGGTGAAGGAAAAGCTTCAAGTTGACTCTTATACGAGAATAGGTGGGTATAGTTGTAATATATGGTCTCATAACCATATTTGGCTTTCAATGTATAACACTCCATAGGATGCTAAATTCATAACTCTATCATAAGAGTCACCTATGAAACCTGAAAGGGTTACAATATGTTTGGTTTTTCTAAAATCCTCAAATATGAAAGTAACTTTACAACAAAACAAAATACTATCTAGTCGTTCAAGTTCATATGAAGGTTGCAATAAGCCTAAGACATTACTTTCTAAAAGCATAAGAGAAGTAGGTTTTTTTATTTCTCTAAAAAGAAGGTAAGAAGTAGCCTCTGACATCCCATCATAGACTGTGCATGGTAGATCTTGAAAGGTAAAGAATGAACCATTCTTTAAAGGATGGATTAAGTTTACAAGAACACTTTTTCTATTTGGTTCTTTGCAAACATGCAATGACAACAAATTGGAAAAATAAAAATAATAATAAGAAAGGAATAAATAAGAGATTGCATTATTTTAGAAGAAATGATAATGGCCTATAATAACATATTTGTTTTAAAGATCTTTAAAAGCTCATACCATTGGCCACACCAAAGGAAATGCCAATGAAGGAAAACCAAAAGAAATAAAATGCTAATGAAAGGAATGCAAGGGACAATAAAGAGTGATGAATGGAAATGGATATTAAGGTATCGCTATCCATTTTAACTTCTCATTAAATGCAATTGTTTCAATTAGTAGAGTACGATGTCATTTTACATGAAGTTCTGTTAGATAATAAGGGCAAAACAATGTCACTTCTCGAGTTGTATATGGAATTAAATGAAAATACTTAGGCATGTTTTATCAAAAACCACACAAGAGAAGGAAATCCAATTATATTATAATTGAAATTCATCAATGAACAATGAAAATTATTTTAATTTATATCTATAATAGATAATATATATAATTTGAAATTATGAGTTGCTTTTATTTTGTTTCAGTTTTGTAATTTTTAGTTGATAACTATTTTAGTTTTAAGTTTTATGTTGGTTAGGTTTTAAAACCAACTTTTTAATACATATATACATAAATGTAATATCAAATTTATTATTGAAATTATTTTTTTGATTTAATGGTTGATGTATTTGTTTCCTAACTTTAAGGTCATGTGTTTAAGTCATATTAGCTTTGTTGTTTCATTTCCTTTATTTTTCATTTTTCTAGTAATGAGAATCATGCAGGTGATCGATGATTACTAATGATTTCAGCCTCATGTAGGTGAGTTATAGCCTGCAATCCAAAGTGAGCACGAGTTTTTGGAGTTAACTCACCATAAGATTACGACCCTTTGTCTCGACCATTATAGCATGTATGTTGCCTATATAGTTATATTTCAATTCATCCTCTTTTTTCAAGGGTTTCATAATTGAACGCTGAACCATTTTTTATGATGGAAGTTGTTGGCATATTAGTGCCGTTCTGCTATACGTTATTCATGGTACTACTATAGAAAATACTTTTATTTGAAGATAGTAATGATACAAAATATTTCGTGCTTTTAATCCAACTCAAACTCAAAAAAAATTGCTATCAGCTTTTTATTTTTCTAGTTAAACAAAAAAGTTGCTACAATCAAGATTCAAAATTAGATGCTTAGGAAAGATTGTTGGGTGCATTTTCTCTTCCATTTTAAAGTCATGGTTCGGAATGACATTTCACTATTGTTTTCTTTGCTTAAAGTTAAAATCATATAAAAAATTGTTATTTATAATTATTTTTGAAAATAAGAGATCTTTATTAAAATTCTAAAAATATCCTACATTATTTACAAAAGTAGGTTCATGAAATATATATTTCTCAAAATTTTGATTAAGATATAATATTTATTCTTATTAGTTTAATAGTTAATACATTAATATTTTTATTAATTTTAATTAATAAAAAATTATTTTTTTATAAAAAAATCATAATATTAAATTATTATATTTTACAATTTATTTTGAAAAATGTTTTGAGTTAATAAATAATATAGAAATAATTATTAAAATTTTAAGATCAATAAACAATTAAATTTGAATAAATGATTAAATAAATTTAGATTTTATGATTTATTAATTTTTTTAGTATAAATAATATAAATAACAAGTCACCTTACATAATTCTAATATTTCTAAGAGCACGTACCCGGACAGATCCCTGCCTATTAATATTTACGGAAAAGTAAAGTGTACGAGCAAATATCAGGAAATTGGACGAGAATTGAGGAGAAATGTTTGCTCTAGCAGATTTTAAATTGGCAGGGATTCGGAAATCACAACTTTCACACGTGACATGCTCCGAAAGAAACCAGTGGCCCCGTTGAAAGGGGCAATTCCATTAAAAATGACAAAAATAAGAAAGCGAATGTCGACACCACTTCCATAGCTTTTGTCATCGAGTTGAACTCGTAATCAAACATTTAAGATGAACGAACCACCATGTTACGGTGGAACATATATGTACATGAAGAAATAAAAATATTGAAAGCATCCAAGGAAAAGAAACCACATAGATAACAGACACAATGAATGTGATTCCAGAATTACACATTTTATCATTGCTGCTGATACTCTGGGTTGAAAGCCATAGTCTCCCTGTAAATCAGTTCCTTCATCTGTTCTTCGGTTAAAGCCGCCTGCTCAAAGTCGAAGCTGAAGGGTGTCATGCAGACTGGCTCGTCGCTTATATCATGAAGCGATGTTAGGTAGGGATGAGCTAGTGCGTCCTCAACTACATCAAAATTAGGATGAAGAAATATTCAAGTTATGAACTCAACACACAAGTCGGAAACATGATTTGATAATTTTAATTGGGAATCATCACAGAGCATTACAGAAGAAGAATATGTATTTGTATCATTATAACTATAGGTCTAGATACTTTAGCTGATTCACCATCAACCAACGCATTCAAGGCTATGCTCCAAACTATTCGAATGGACTCATCAAATAATTCAGATATTCAAATTGATCCAATTGAACTTGAATAGCAAGTCCACACAATAGTATTACAACAATTAAACTGATCAATTTGCTGATGTGTTTCAATATGTAACATTTTTGCAATAGTTCCAATATGGTGACTAGTCTTAGACATTGCGTCTAGATAATTCATAACTCTATTTCCCCAAACTAACTGGAAGTTTCCTACACAAGATAACCAGCAGAAATTATACTTCCTGCAACCATCACATGCCAGAAAACTAATACATAACTCTGCCGGGTTCTGCATTCTTTTACGCCTAAAGAGGAGATTATATAGAACAGGACTAATTAACTATCAAGAAAAGCCACTTCACCAGGAGAAACACAGCTTAAACACCAATAACAATTGCAGACCTCAAACCAATTACATCTCAAGGAGGGAAATTCCACATAAAACTATCAGAACCATCAAACTAAATACACTACCATCCCAATGATTGTTTCTCACAAATGACACCAATGCATTTAACCTATCAGAACCACATCTTACTTGCAAAATTTACAAAAACCCAAGAAAAATAAAGGAGTTATTTTCCTTATTTTCCTCGTCACCCTGTTTGACTATTCACTGAGAAAGCTACTTCATCTCCAACTGTTAAGTGTCCTGTCACGTCCGCACACACATAGCTTAATCATATTATGATTTCATTTTCGATCTGTGAGTTAGTGATTAATTGATTTGATTATTTTGGTATTGACAAAGCATGATTATTTAAATCGACGAATTAAAATGCTTGATTAAATAATTTTATAAATGTGTAAGTTAAATATGTTGATTAATTTAGAGTGTTATTGTTAATTTGAGATTTGTGTGATAA
>CANYBF010127810.1:0-17348 GCA_948192965.1 Dalechampia spathulata | reverse complement strand
CGGTACTCATCTCCCTTAGGAGGCTATTTATCTGTTGAGTGCCTTGCACTCTATATCCATCTCCCATCTCAGGAGAATATTTATAAAATGATTCCCGAAGGAATCCCATTCATTATTGATCCAGTGTTCCCAGAGCTGAGCTCTGCCCTCATTTCTCATTCTCTTTTCACTCTTTCTTTCCTCATCATTCATCTCCATTCATGTAAGCATGACATTAACATTCATTCATCATCATAAACATGGAAGCTAGTGCCATTCTTCGCATTAACACGCAAGGAAAACGTCAATCCAAGCATTCCAATCATAACCATACTTCTAGCAAGCCTCAATCAATGAAATCCAACATAGAAACATAAGCCTCGACTTGATTCAAAGCTTCCAGCAATCAAAACAAGCCGATAATGGCTTAAAACAATCAAACTAGTACATACACAAGTCACCTAGCATATACCTCAAATGCAAGCTACTTCTAGCTATAGCCGATAATCCTGTCTCTACTTGTATTCAACTTCTATCTCGTGTTCTCGGACGCTAGCGACGTTTAGAATCACTAGGAGGGTGGTTTGGTAGGGTTTAGGGGATTTAAGCTTAAGGAAATAAGGATTAAAACCTAATGAAACCGTCTGTTTTTAGCCTTAAAAGTCAAATTAAACATCGCGTACGGCCGTATAGAATTGGTACGCCTGTACTGACCCTAAAGTTCTGAGAAACCAAATTTCCTGCAGGCAACCGTACGCCCGTACGTGCTCCATTCGACTGACAAACCTAAATTTCCTGCGAGCTATCTAATTTCCTGCGAGTAACGGTACGACCGTACCACCATTTGGTACGCCCGTACGTCCTCCAGGCCCTAAAATCCCTGTATTCCCCTGTCTCGTATGACCATACACCCAATACGTATGCCCGTACCACTCCTTAAAATCCAACCTATACCATTTTGCAAGCCCAAACTCATCTGTAACACTCCCAAAACTCCTAGCTAACCTGATACACACTTCTAACACATTCTAGATCACATATACAAGCCATCCCTCATCCAACCTAGAAGACATGCTTCCCAACAAGGTGACGACACACATTCAAGCCACTATAACAATACACATATACACACAAGTACAAAACCGTCAATGCATACATTCATTCGTAACATACATCATCATAAAGTAATCCAATCATTCATTCCCACATATGCACACATAAAGACCTAACTCCTAGGGTCTCTACTGTGGGTGTAACACCTTATTTCCTCCTTATTTCTTATTTAATTAAATAAATATAAGACTTTAAGTTGGTAAAAAGATCATTTAAGTCCTTGGATATTTGGTAAATTACAATTAAAGTTCCTACACTTCCAATTTTGCCAAATAAGTCCTTCCATAAACTTTAATATATGATAATAGATCCCTTAAATTGAATTTCTAGCAATTAAGTCCTTAAAATTGACCTTTCCAAGATTGCCCTTACCAATTTTCCAAAATTCTAACTTTACCCTTTAATATTTCCATTAATTCCATTTATGTCCTTTTTAATATACTTAACTATATTTCAATCCCGAACACCTCCAAATAACTTAATAGAATCCCAAATTTACTCTGAACAAGATTCCATAGCTTAAATCGTCTAAAACAGCTTACGCGATTAAAAATTACGCATTTCCTGGGGAGGTCACCCATCCTCCCCACTTAAGCACATTTATCTTTAATATTTTTAATTCATATATTAAACTTAGTTTCTATCCCAAATGCTATTCTATTCCATTATATTCCTTGTCCTGAATATGTAATATTTAATCTCTGCGTTTGGCCCGATTATGCTTACGTAACTTAATATAAGGTTAAGTCTAATGTTCTCAAAATTTACATTTATGCTATTAGTTCAATTCTTAAGCATACACATACACATTCTTCTAGCCTCTATTTACAGGTGTAACATTCCATGTCTAAAAACCAAGTTTGGACCTTAGTTGATCCACTTGAGAGGATTAAACCCATTGGGTGCAAGTGGATCTTCAAGAACAAGATAGACATGGATGGTAATGTTATTACCTATAAAGCTCATTTAGTATTAAAAGGTTATCATTAGAAGCAATGAATTAGTTATGATAAGACTTTTTCTCATATATTTATGCTTAAATTCATTAGAATCTTACTTGTTATTACTGCTTAT
Source organism: Dalechampia spathulata (assembly GCA_948192965.1). Taxonomy (NCBI): domain Eukaryota; kingdom Viridiplantae; phylum Streptophyta; class Magnoliopsida; order Malpighiales; family Euphorbiaceae; genus Dalechampia; species Dalechampia spathulata. The sequence continues at coordinate 15,182 of CANYBF010127810.1, read as the reverse complement.
TGTGATTATAAGATATGGTAAATAGATGTGAAGATAACTTTCCTTAATGGAAATCTACTTGAGGAGGTGTATATGACACAACCTGATGGTTTCATATCCACTGATAATAATAAAGTATACAAACTTTAGAGATCTATTTATGGATTAAAACATGCATTTAAGAGCTAGAACATCTATTTTGATGAACTAGTTAAAGACTTTAGCTTCATTCAAAATGTTGATGAACCTTGTGTTTACAAGGACAGTAGAAGTTATTTATAACATAAAAATCCATAGAGATAGATTAAGGAAGCTAATTGATCTTTTAAAGTCTATTGTTGAGCATGGATCTTTTAAAAAAGGGTTATATTCCTATGGTTCATGGGAAATATCTTCCTAAGGTGTGGTGTCCAAAGACACAAGAGGAGAAAGATCACAAGACTAGGGTTCTATATACATTTGCAATTGGATCCATCATGTATGCTATGTTATGTATTAAACCCGATGTAGCATTATCACTAAGTATTATAAGTAGATTCCAATACAATTATGGAGAGGAACATTGGGTAGCTATTAAGAATATCCTTAAGTAATTAAGAAGAACTAAGGATATGTTTATGGTATATGGAGAGAGTGATTTCCAGATAACTAAGTATATGGATGTTAGTTTTTAGTCAAATAAGGATGATTGTAAATCATAGTCAGGTTATATGTTCGTAATGAATAGTGGGACTATAGAGGTAGGGTATATTGCAACATCAAATACATTTAAGGAAGTAGTTTAGATTAGGAAGTTCATTCATAAACTTAGAATGGTTCCTTGTAGTGCTAATCTTATTCCTCTATTACATGATAATAATGGAGCTATAGGACAAGCAAAGGAGCTCTCATTAAGGCATTCACATAGAGTAAGCATGATAGGCATGTAGCTTCAATAGGTTTGAAGTTCATGTATGATTGGCTTTAGTGTAAGTGGGAGTTTATTGGTGTATGCTTTAGAGCATCGTATTTCACATGTAATTTTATAATTGAATATTTAATCAATAAAAGACATTATTCATTATTTCAATATAGTATATCCTAAATACTTATTTTACTTAGAGTATTAAACTAAATAATGAAGTCTATGATATTGGAACATTAGAAAGGAAATTCATAAAGAGTTTATGAAATGAGATTCTTATTTTATGTAGATTTTCAATATCTAAATTACCCTAATTAAGGTACTAATAAGATTGAACATTATTAGTGTGGGCAGATCAACATATATTATACTTCCTTTAAGGGGTGATTCTCATTCTCTATGACATAAGTTATTTAAAGTAAACATATGAATGAACAGTATAGTACTAATTCATTAGAGACCTTACTAATGATATTTTATATGGATGATTGATCTATATTTATAAAATATAAATCTCACTCATATTAGTAGTACAGGTATCCTTAGACTTAAATGTCAAGGTTATCATAACTATATATTGATATGCTTTGACTCTTATGCTTTATTCCTTTAGTAGAGGTATTTATAGTTGAGAGGTTGGATATAGTATGAAGTAGTTAAAGATATTTGTATATCAATAAAGGATTTACCACTCCAAATTAAATGTAGGGGTTTTATCTTAATGATACATGTAGTACTCTTTGATTTATGAATCTCTAGCCAAAGTAAAATGTCTTAAAGTGAATGTATTTCATAAGAGCATTTTAGGAATAAAGATTATGATATATATAACATCAAGTTTAGGGAATGATCTAACATACATGATCATGCATTAAGTTGACATTAATCCATACTCAAACTTAAAAAAGATAGTGGATGGTGAAAGTAGTTTATTGCAGCGATATCTGATATGGAAGGGTTATAGTCAATCTAATTACCTCTTGACATTTGGATAGTCAAATGTGTGACTAAACACCACTCTTGACTTACATATGATATTATTAAATGAGATTTAATAATATTATAATATGTTTTCAACATGTCAAGAACCCAAAAGATCGTATACAAAAGTTAAAGGATTGATAATAGAGAAAGGATGATGATTCAATATGAGATATTATTTTATGGTTATGAGATAACTTGGAGTTTTCATATTTATTGCATAGAGCATGGATAGAGCTTTGATTTGATATCAAGATCATGCAATTATGATAAGTAAAACTCCAAATATACATAGTACAAAGTTACACATGCATCGTATGTGCCATACACATGATTTATAATGTGCATGGGTCACATGACTTGCACATGCATGACTTGAAAGAAAGAAGGAGGGTTAGGTGATTTTTATATAACTTAATTATGTTTTGGGATGAGTTAGACATATCACATGTTAACTGGATTAAGTCAACTTATGTGTCATGATACATAAGCTGTCTAGTCAACCCTAGTTGATACGTAAATCCTTCAACTTTTTATAACCTAATTTTAGGTTACAAAAAGGTTTGCTTCTAGCTCCTCTGTTCCTCTTTAACATTCTCTTATAAAAAAGAATAGAAATATTCAAAGCTAAGCAAGCAAGGAACATTTGGATTCTAGAAAGGACATTCAAGAATTCAAAAATCATATATCATTCATTCTTCTTCTCTTTTTATTTTATTTCTACTAGTCTTTGAAATAATTTTGTAATTTGATTATTAATTGATCTTCCTAAGTTGTGTAGATAGTTTGGAGATCTTCTATGTTGGGAATTATAAAATTTTGCTATAACTTTTCTTACGAATAAGAATGATGGAGATTGATAATTACATAAGCATTATTAAACCAAATGCCTTTTCTTCTATTTTATGTTGTGTTTGATGAATTCAATTGTAGTTATCCATGTAAAAATGTGTTTTATAAAAAATTTTAAATATTTTAGTTACCATATATACATTTGTATTCTAACAGATCTTTCATGGAGAACTGTTTGGATAACCAAAACTTAATACTTTGCAAGAATGAAATATCATTTCCTATAACTAATATGTCATCCAAATTGCACTCCTACTATCCTTCTTGTAGACATATGGTTCATCAATATTTTAAATAAACCAAACTTTTTGACTACTTTATCAAAATGGATGTTCTAACTCAAATATGCTTACTTCATTTCATGAATGGATCTCTGAAGCTTGCATAGATTAATGCTATTAATGGATATGAAACCACCAGGTTATATCAATACACCTCCTCAATAAAACTTTCAGAAAGAAACGTTATCATCATAGTCAATTCCTTGCTTTTGATGATAACCTTTGCAACTAAGAAAGCTTTATAGGTAATCACATTACCATCCATGTTAGTTTTCTTTTTAAAAATCCATTTGCGTCAAATAAGTTTAATTCTTTCAAGTAGATGAACTAAAATCCATACTTGGTTTTTTGATATAGAATCCATTTTAAACTACATGACCTTTAACCATAAGTCACATTCTAAATTTCTTAAAACTCCTCATAGTCTATAGGCTCATCGTTCTCAACTAATAAGACTTCCTTATTCTCAAGAATAAGGAACCCATACTTTTTAGGTATAGATCTTACTTTAATTGAACATTTGTATTTCCATAGGTTATATTCCTACGTCATCATGTAGAACATCAACAAATCGATCGATTGATTTACTTGAGTTATTGAACTTCATCAATTTCAACTTTACTCCCACTATCTCCTTTTAAAATAAACTCTTTCTCTAAGATGAAAACTTGCTTTAAAATAAACACATTTTATTCCAAATGATGGTAGAAATAATATCATAGGTTTCCTTAAGATATCCCACAAATAACATTTATCAAACTTAGCCTCAAGGTTATTTAACATCATCTTTTTCATATAAGTAAGATGACTCCATACATTCATGAAGAAAGCTTAGGTTTCTTGTTAAACCATATCTCATATGGAGCAACCTTAACTAATTTAGATGGGACTTTATTCAAACTATGAATAGCAATTTTCAATGCATAACCCTAAAATTATTTAGGTAACTCTACAAGGCTCATCATGGACTGACCTATATCTAATAAAGTATGATTTTGCCTTTCAAAAACTCCATTATATCGTTGTGTATAAGGAGGAATCTATTGAGATAAAATCTCATCATGTCTTAGATAATCTAGAAACTTTTAGCTCAAGTATTCACTACCTTAATTTGATCAAAGAGTTTTAAAACTCTAGCTAAGTTGTTTCTCTACTTCATTTTTAAATTCTTTAAAATTTTCAAAGGCTTCAAACATGTACTTCATTAAATATAAACATCTGTCTTAAATAATCATCAATAAATGTAATGAAGTAATTATATCCACCTTTAGCATTTATAGATATAACACCACATAAATATATTCTAATGTATGAGTTCTGGTGCCTCTTTGGTCCTTTCATTTTTTCCTTAAAAGATGATTTTGTCATCTTACATAATAAACAAGATTCACATGTTTCATATAATTTATATTAAATGAAGCTTAAGTTATCAAGTTTATATAACTTAGACTTGCGAGATTGTTTATATGGGTAAGGTAACAATGCTATAAAAAGAGTGGATTAAGATATCTACTTTGATTTTCTTGGTATATATATTATAAATAAGGTTCAAACTATCCAATATATAAATCATATTAACAATGTTTGCAGAATAGTAAAATACATCATCTTTAAATATTGAACAACCATTGTAATTAATGGAAAAATATTAACCTTATTAAAAAAGATAAGATATTAAAATAATGTTTCTACATAAGTTTGAAACATGATAATAATTATTAAGTTCTAAAACTAATCTAAAAGCTAAACATAAAACATAATCTCCAATTGTTAATGCAATAACCCTTGCTCTATTTGCAACCCAAATACCTATATCACCTCTATTTAGCTTTTGTTTGTTATTTAGCCCCTGCAAATCATAATAAATATGAGGTACATAACCAATATTTAATTCTCAACTCTTGTTATTGGAAACAACATTAGTATTAACCTTAATTCCAAATGTTCCTGATGTAGAAGGACCATCCTTCTTCAAATTATCAAGGTACTCCTTATAGTTCCTCTTCCAATAACCATCTTTGCCACAATAGAAGTAATTACCTTTAAGGTTCTTTTCTATAGCCTTCTTCTTGCTTACACCACCTTTAGGCTTCAAAGTTAGCTTCTTGCCCTTCTTCTTAAAAAGCTTAGAAGAGCTCACTACCATTGTAGGCTTAGCATTCTTTTATTGGCTTCTTGAACATACTTTAACAAGTTAATTAGCTCAAGAATAGTAATCTAAATCCTATTCATTTAATATTCAAGTATAAATTATGCATAATTATCAAACAACAATTATAAAATTAGATTAATTCCTAGCTCAAAATTCAACTCAAAACTAAGAGATTTTAATCTCTTGATAAAGCCATGAATCTTTATCCCATGTTGGATAGCAAATGCACCCTCAACCATTTAACACCTAAGAAGTGCCTTTGAGAGATCATATCTTTCGATCCAAGCCTTTTCTTTAAAAATCTCCTTAAGATAGATAGCTATAGAACCAAAATCTATAGCCTCACATTATTTTTAGAGATCATTCTCCATGGCACCCAATATAATGCTAATGGTTATCTCATCTTCCTCCTTATATTTATTATAAGTAGCTCTTATTGCTTTAAAGAAGTTGATTATGAGTCGATATGGGCAAGCCTCATCCAATACTTGGGCTATCCTCTTACCTTTCAAAAAAAAACATTTACTTGGTAAATCTAATCAATGTAATTATTTTGTTAAGTTTCTAATCAAGGATACCACATAAATAAACTTTTCTAGCCATTAAAAATTTAGAGAAAAAGCAAAAATAATGCGTCAATTTTGAAAATATCATGTGTTTAAAAAAGCATAATTGGATCTTTAATTTGCTTTATTTTTTTAATTTCAATTACTTTATTTTAAACTAATATCCCTCAATTATCAATCCAGTAAAGTTATGCTTCACTTTCCTTAGTGGGTTAGTATCAAATAACCATTAAGCTCCAATCTTGGGTATGCTCAATAAATTAAAACTTAATGTTAAAGGTAGACATCTTATAATAATCATATCAACATATGACTATTGAATCATTATTGTATCCACACACACACACACACACAACATCCTTGTGTGCATGCATTTTATGTATATATATTATAATGAATGATTGATTAGTGCATGAATGAGATATGATGCATGAATTCTTTAACATGATGAATATGATATGAAGTGCTTTAAAGATAAAAGAATTCCATATGAAATGGAATTGATAGAAAAAGAAATGAAAAGGAAGTGAAAAGATGATTATAGAAGTGAATATGCACTAAAGATGCGAATTCGGTATGCTTTTATTGAATGCTCTAAATAAAGATCAATGATGGAATTTATGTGTGTAAGGTAATGCGTTGGCATGTTTAACATGTTATTATGTGATAAAGTATAGTTTAAAATGTGTGAAAATAACTAAAAGTGAAATTAGAAGCAATGGTAAGTTAAATGGTAAGCTAAGACACAAATGGCATTCTATGAAAAGTTAAGGTTAATATTGGAAACAATTACATGTATGATTTATGTCTATAACATCATGATGAATGGTAAGTACAATCTTATGTAAGCATGACATGAAAATGATGTAAAAATGATTATATAAGAAAAGGAAGTAAATTGGTTAAGTAAGGTAAGAAAAGCTTAGCAAATTTCATGTTTTAATTGGTCCTTTCTTAAATTGGTCAAATTTAAGTCTTATATTGTCTTAATGGGAGGAAGTACGTTAATTTTCATTCCTTTCTTCATATCATATTTAGCTTCTTCTTTCTCTTCTTCTCTTTTCATTCTAACTTAAAGGGAAACACTCTTTCAAGGTAAAATCATGCATAAGTTTAGATTTTCATGCTCTTTTTATGTTATATGCACTCTATTTATGTCTCCTTCTTCTTCTTCTTTATGCTTTCTTACATCTTAAACAAAGAAGTGAGTTGCTCTAGGGTTGTTTTGATTATGTGTAAATAGAAGAATTGGACTAAATGATAAAAGATAAGAAAATTAAGTTGATGACTTTGATGTTGTATGTTAACTAAATGAATTTCTATTTTGGTATGTGAAATTGGTGCTAATCCCTAGCTTTTATCACTTGAATATATCACTTTGATTATTACTTGAAGTATTTGAATAATACTTAGAGGTGCTTAGTATTGGTTTATGAAAATGTATTAAACAGTGGAAGATATAATTTAAAACTTTTTAAACATCTGATTTCATCAGATCTAGCAATACCATACATAGAATACATCAATAAAAGAGAAAATCACCAAAGAAAAGATCAGAAACTTACTTTCATGCAAATATCCTTGTTTCTTGTCCTTTAAAAACATTATAACAAACTTTTGAGTCCCCAACTTAGAGGATCCCTAAACTATCCACAAAAGCAATGGGAATGATTAGTAATCAATATTACTTATTTTGTTTAGAGACTAGTAAAACAAAACAAAAGGAATGAATGAAGTATAATAGATGAATTCAGTTTTTCTTCTTTGAATCAAAAACCAAATTGATCTCCTTGTTCTTGAGCTTCAAATGGCTTAGAAGAATTAGAGGAAGGAGGCAGCCAATTTAGCTTTTGTATTATGCTTTTGTTTTCATCAAAATATAATCATTAAACCCTAATTAGGTTTAGGTTTAATAAGTCAAGTCATGTGCATGTCACATGCTTCTAGCATATGACTTACATGTGACTAATTTAAATCTCCTTTCTAAAAGCACATGACAATCATGTACACTTCCTTATAATTCATCATATACAAATAAGTTATATGACAATTACATATTGACCATTAAGTCATTTAATTCCATCCAATTCTGTATATACATACATATTGAACATGTCAACTTAAATCACTTGTATCTTGAGTTCTACTTATCAAATTTAAGTGATCTTGGTATCAAATCGAAGCTCTTTTAATTATTTATCAAATGATTATGAAAAATTCAGGTTATCCTATAACCATAAAACATTATTTCATCAACATCCATTCATGATTATCATTCCTCTTACTTTTAGTGTGCGACCTTTTGAGTTATTGACATGTTGGCAACATATGAACATATTATTACCTTGGGTATCCCCAATAAATAAAACATTTTATTTAAATCCAATCCATTTTTTAAAACTTAGATATACCCCATGTTAAATAGGCTTGAGTATCCTCAACAACCTAAATGACAAGAAGCTCTCCACCGTTATCTTAGAAAATGTTAGATTTATATTCCTTTTAGGGATTTATTTCCTTTCATGTCATTTAAAACATTCAAGGCGGGTATATGCAATTGGTGTACCATGCATTATCTTGGCTCATGCATGGTATGGCATGTGCATGTAAATCATACATTCACAATTATAAATATTTATAATATGATGATTATGGACTTTTAATTATAAGGTCAAACCTAGGTTATGTGTGATTTTACAAACTCTAAAAATTTGAAATAAGACTATTCTATTACAAATTTGATCTTGGAGTTTTCACTTTTGATCACACCTTGTTCCTTACTCTTTTTGCCTCCTTTTGTAACTCCTTTACAACCTATGCAATATAATTACAAATTTAAATAATAGAAACCCTAAGTTACATTTAGGGGGAGTAGATGAGAAGAGAAGTACAAAAGAATTTAAGGAAAAGGCAGAACTCACAGGCTTTATTTACCAAAATGTATAAAATAATGCATATGCTCAATCATATTGGGCTAAGTCCATAATCACCATTGTACCATATATTCATCCATCCATACATTCAAAATGCTTAAATGAATAATCTTCTTATAATTTCATTTCAGTTTTTTCATTTTAAAACTCAAACAAATTTTTGCCTTTTAAAATAGTTGTTGGGCTTGCATTTGAAAACATATGGTTTTGAATTCTATTTGGATAAATTATTTATCAAATTAAATAATCATCCAAATAGTAATATATTAATTATTTAATCATACTTTAAAAATTAAGATATCACTTATAATTCAAAATAGAATTCAAAAAGTAGAAAACTAATAAGACTCCTTACCATGATCAAATTGCTCCATTTAAGAGTTTTGATTCAAATAAAATACTTATTAATGTCCAAAATTAATAAAATTTAATTTTTAAAATCTTTAATGTGTTTAAAACATTAAAATACATGAATTAATAAAAAAAAGAGCAATTATATTGAAAAGGCTGAATATACCACAAATGGATTTTCTATGCACATATGAACATGAATTACATATAATCATATCCAAATCAAATCATAATTCATTCAAAATGTTCCATCATCAATTTAATGCATTAACTAATTGATTAGTTATATATTCAACAATTAAACATGCAATAATCAAGCAAGAACATTAAAAATAACATAAAAATCCATTCAGCCTTATCAATGAGAACATGCACAATATATGAATTTTATCTCATAAATTTCCACATATGTATTCATTTTTTTTAACAAAAACTAAGTTAATTCAATGAAGAATAAGTGATTAAAATTTCAAATCTCGTAAGCCACAATCATACTAAAAGAATTGAAATCTTTATGTATTCTATGCATAGATTGCAACACCAAATCGCTCTGATACCATTGTTGGTTTATGAAAATATGTTTAGCAGCAGAAGATATAATTTAAAACTTTTTAAAATATATGATTTCATTAGATCTAGTAATATCATACATAGAATACATCAATAAAAGAGAAGATCACCAAAGAAGAGATCAAAAACTTACTTTTATGCAGATCTCCTTCTTTCTTATCTGTCAAAAATCTTATAGTAAACTTTTCAATCCTCAACTTAGAGGGTCCTTAAACTATCCATACAAGCAATGAGAATGATTAGTAATCAATATTACTTGTTTTGTTTAGAGACTAGTAAAATAAAACAAAAGGAATGGATGAAGTATAATAGATGAATTCGGTTTTTCTTCTTTGAATAAAAAACCTAATTGATCTCCTTGTTCTTGAGCTTTTAATAAAAAACCTAAAGGAAGGAGGTAGCCAAAATTAGCTTATGTGTTATGCTTTTTGTTTCACCAAAACATAATCATTAAACCCTAATTAGGTTTAGGTTTAATAAGTCAAGTAATATGAATATCACATGCTTCTGGCATGTGAATTGCATGTGACTAACTTAAATCTCCTTTCTAGAAGCACATGACAATCATGTGTACTTCCTTTTAATTCATCATACATGAATAAGTTATGTGACAATCACATATTGACCATTAAGTCATTTAATTCTATCTAATTCCGTATATACCATGCATATTGAACATGTCAACTTAAATCACTTGTATCTTGAGTTCTATTTATTTGATTTAAGTGATCTTAGTATCAAATGAAAGCTCTTTTCATGCTATATCAAATGAACATAAAAAATCAAGGTTATCCTATAACCAAAAAATATTATTTCATCAACATTCATTCATAATTATCATTCCTCTTACTTTTAGTGTACGGCCTTTTGGGTTCTTGACATGTTGGCAACATATGAACATATTATTAAACTTCATTTAATAACATCATATATAAATTAAGAGTGATTTCTAGTCATACATCATGACTACCCAAATGTCAAGAGGTCATTAGTTTGACTACAACCCTTCTATATCAAATTCCATGCAATAAACTCCTTTCACCATCCACTATCTCATCTAAGTTTGAGTATGGATTAATGTCAACTCAATGCATAATCAAGTATGTTAGATCATGCCCTAAATTTGATGTTTCATGTACTATAATCATTATTCCTAAAATGCCTTTATGAAACTCATTCATCAATAAGCATTATACTCTGGCCAGAGATTCCTAAATAAAGAATATTACATGAATCAATGAGATAAAATTCTTATATTTAATCTAGGGTGGTGAATTCTTTATTGATAAACAAATACCTTCAACTACTTCACACCATATCTAACCTCCAAGGTATGAACACCTCTTAAGGAGGAATAAAACATAGGAGTTAAAACATAATGATCCATAATTAAAATAACCTTGTTATCTCAAGTTTTAATGATACTTGCATTACTGATATGAATGAGATATATTTCACAGACATAAATTAATTATTCACATGAAATCTCACTAGCAAGGCCTTTAATGAGTCAGTCCAAACTGCTCATCCACATGTTCACTTTAGACAACTCTTATCATGATGAATGAGAATCATCCCATAAAGATGATTGGATAGGTTGATCAATTGAATTCCAACTTGCTACCCAATTTGAGGACTTTTTGATTTTCACTATTTTAAGGGGTAGAATTATATATCCCTTGAGTTTATATGAAAACATTATTGAATAATGTGTTTATATATTAAATTGGGATTTGGTTGCATGAAAATCTGAGTTATGGCATGAATAGGCCAAAATGTTCATTTTGGAGGCAGAAAGCATGTAATTTATGTATATGGCATGATTTCAATATGATTTAGAAGTTTAAATGACTAAGGCATGCATGAAAGAGTTCATAAGGCAATATGTGAACCATATTGTGCTACTTATGTAACTTTATGTATTATAAGAGATGTGAATATGCAATTATAAACCTGGATATATTACATATATATATGACTTAGGAAAACATTTTCATGCATTAAAAGTGACTATAAGACTAAGTTATGATAAGGGGAAAAATGGTACAAGTTAGTGGTATGCTAGAAATATGCATTTTAGTGTAACATATGAAATATGTCATTTGTATGGGTTGTTTGCATACCAATTGTCATGTGAGACTCAAGATATACATGTGCGCTGTTCTTTAAGTGGGAAAGAGGTAAATTTATGCAAGTTTATGCATGTTGCTTGCAATTTTCATGCAATAATGACTTAAGTAAGCAAAATAGTGCGATTTTGGCAATATCATCATAATATGTGGCCTTTTAATTTTTAGAGGCCTTAATGGATGAAATAAATTACATGTTATAGCTAGAAAACCTTGATGAGTTTAGTTTTTGATGGTATATGGCTTGTATATGTTAAAGGCCAAGAAGATAGCTTGAAAATTCAATTAGTCTAAGTACATGCAAAAATGGTATTTGCACTCTCTAGTTTCAACAAGTCCATATTATATGCCTTAAATGTGTAAGTTTTGGTACTTTATTTTCATGGCTTAATACCTTAAGATGTGCATGAGATAATGGACTAAAATTAAGTGTTATTCATGGTCTATAAGATGGTCGGTAAAGGAACTTAGTGGTATATGTATATAAGATAAAAAGAACAAAGAAGCATGAAGTAAAAATGTCTAAATAAATAGTAACTTACCTTGTATGATTCGACACTTTAATGAATGGACATCCTAGTCTTCTAAACTTAATGCTAAACAAACTTAGACCTTATCACTCTTTATTTTACATAAGAAGCATGAAATAAAGTTAATGTTATATGTGCATATATGTTATGAGAATTCTTATACACACTTCAATGCTTTAAATACTTAAAGTACATGCCAATATGCATATGTATGACTTATACATGCACTTATAATTGAATGCAAAGGTGTTTAATGGTATGTATGAGAATAATGGCTAACTATATATGCAAATGGAAGGTAATGATGCATGAACACACTTAATAAATGAAATTATGGTTCAAGGACTTATATTGGCCAAAAGGCATGAATGACTTATACTTATGAAGTATGAAATATTGTATGATGATATTATACTTATATGCTCATTATGAATTAAAGTTGAATTATGGTTACATGTTATAATGGATATGGATTCTTTATAATAATAAGTCAAGTGTAATATGTGAATGACCTTACTAAATGGACATGAAATGGAAATGCTACAAGTTCAGATAATGAAACTCATACTTCTCCTTTAGCTATTGATAATGGTAAAGTTATAGCAGGTTTTTACTACTCACTTCATGACCTTACATAGGGCCTTGAAATGATGATTTCTCATTCATATGCTTATAATATCAATGTAATGAGTTTACATTATGAACGGTATCATATTATCATCTTTGCATATGATCATCAAAGCATTAATTATGCATCATATCATTAATCATTCATACATAAAGGCATATTCATGACATATCATGCAAAGGATATAAGGTGGGAAAAGAAAGTGATATATAGAGCAACGTATGTCACATCCTCAATTTTTAATGTGTACAATATTAATGTTTGGAGTGGTGAAAATTATTTTTTATACGATTAAAATTAGACGATACTATGGAATTACGGAAAAACATGCATTTCAAGGTGATATTTGATAAAAATATTATAACGATCAAAAATATTTATTGAGATCAAGGAATGATGATAAGATGTTAGTAAATTAAGTCGAATGCAAAAAATAAGTTTGAACATGCAAAATTGGGTCAATCGATTAAATGCATGTATATCGAGGTAAGAATATTTACGTATGCATGGAAATGCATGTAATTGAGAAATTAAGATAAATTATGATTGTATTTGGAGTATGCATAATTTATAAATTAAGTGTTATAAAGGATCGTATAAATGAAATATACGAATGAAAAATGTACGTATAAAAATAATTATGGATTAGTGAATAATGGAATATTAAATAAGTATATTGGAATATATATACCTAAAATGATTTATTTAACATAAGATTAATAATATAGAAAAGAAAGTATAATGGAATTTGGAAATTCATTTATGATGTCATAAATGGACAATGATGATGTAAGCATGATGTAAGCATTTGAGTTTGATTTTGATTTTAATTGTATTAAGAATGAATGATTATGGATTCATAATACATTTTTGAAGGTATATAATGATATATGAATATTAGAAAAGTAAAATTATAAATTTTTATTAATGATGTAATGATGATGTCATAATAGGGGTATGATGATGTTATAAATTGATTTATTGACTAATGGAGGGTATAGTTGAGTATTGATATAAGGAAATAGAAATAATAATATTATGTTAATTAGACATGTGATGGAAAGAATAAAATATAGGATATATTATAAAAAGGAAATAAGAAATAGAATATTGATTTGATGATGTGTAAATAAGATGAAAATTAAATAATATGTATTTGATTATGTGGAAATTAGAAATTGTATTTTATTTGGTATGGGAAGATGAAAAGTTAGAATGAATAAAATATTGATGTATGGGTAATAGAAAAAGAGGTATGGGTATTTAGAAAAGTGTTTTGGAAAGTGGAGTAAGTTGAAGAAGAGAGAAGAATAATATAATATATTATTTATTTAAAAACGATGTAATGGATGGCATTTTGGTGGGATATACGAATTTTAATGAGTACAGAAGTGTACCATATGTATTTTGAGGGAAAAAGGGAAGGAAAATGGTATTATACATGTATTTTTATACAAATGGTATGTATAAAGGGCTAGAATCCTACGTAATGAGGGTATGGAAGCTATCTTGCACCCATACTATATATACATCTTATTCCATACAAAATTAGGGTTGTATGTAACCTAATTCATTCTTTTCCTTCATCCTCTCCTTCATGGCCAAAACCTACACACCTTCCTCCATCCATTTCTTCACTTTCCTTATTTCTTCAAGTTATTTTCTTCATTATTTCCTAAGGAAAAACCAAAAACTTCATCATTCTATCTTCTTTTCTTCATGAAACTTCAAGTTAAACCTAAGAACTACATGTTTAGATGAAGATGGAGTCAAGACTTCTCCATTTCTTATTTATTCATGTTGAAGCCAAACATGATGTTCAAGGAAGCTTCAAAACCGCAACATATTCTTCTATTTTTCACTTGTTTCTTCAAGTGTATGACTAGATCCATGTGAATACTCTAAGCGTGGCCAAAATGATCTCTTTCCTCTATGTTTTTGTAAAGGTGGTCACATCCTGCATTTAGTGGATTATTATGCATTCATAAATTAATGTTATGTTGTGTTTTCTATGTTATTGTTGTGAAAATGATATGAAATTATGATTATGGTGATAAGTTTATGATAAGAATTGAGTTTAAGCTTAAAAGAGGATATTGAAAATTTTGCCGCAAACCCCTAAAATGGATGTTAAATGACACTAAAATGCAGATTCTAAGTTATATATAATGAATTTGATTGAATGGTTTTGACCATTGTGCTTGTATTAACTTAAATTAGATATATGTGAATTTTGAAAATTTTGAATTTAAAATTTAATTATGATGTCATAATTAGGTATTGATGATGTAAGCAAGTGAAATTAATATGATTTTTTTTCTTAGAA
>CANYBF010127621.1:0-12398 GCA_948192965.1 Dalechampia spathulata | reverse complement strand
GGACCCTTCAGCCAAGTGGCCGAATTAGGGTTTAATTGGTATCTGAGGGAACTTACCCGATCGGGTAAGTTAGGGAGGCGAAACGGGTAAACTACTTACCCGATCGGGTAAGTAACATACCCGATTCACTCCCTAAACTTACCCGTTTGGGTAAGTGCCCAAAATGATGAGAATGCCCCTAAGGCAGCCTAACTTGAATCCTGAAATGCACTGGGACAAACCGAGATGCCCGTAAGGGCAAAACGATGAGGAGATAAGCTTGATTCATCCCAATCAATCCGACCGATCCAAAATTAGGGTGCGACAGTAACCTTAATAGGAAGATTGACAAGCTAGCCACAAGCTTAGAGAAGACTCTGTGATAGATTTTATTATGCTTAAATAAGATGGATACAGAGATTGGCGAGTTGCACCACTCCTTTGAGATGCAACAATAGATGTAGAGCACGTAACACAATTCCCCTATCAGTCAATGTTTCTAAATTCTTTCTATCTTTCATTTTTTCCATTGCTTCTCCATGTATTTATACTGTTATGCCCACATTGGGACAATATGCCTTAAGTGTAGAGGGGATGTTTCTATCTGCTATTTTAATTGTTGCATGCTTGTGGCCAAATTTTTCAAATTATACGGACTACTTTTAGTAGCTTTTGATCCAAATTTTTGTTTTTTGCAACACTTATCCTTGTTTTATGCCTCATTTTGCTATGTTTAATTTCTTATATGCCTGATTATTGATTGAACCTTTTCAGAACTTTATACTTTTTGGGAATTGATTCTATTTTCTAGTCTTTCAAAGCATGTTTTGTTTTTGATAGCTTATTTAAACTTTCAGTAAAATTTGACCAAATCCTTAGTTTTTGCTTATAAAAGTTTTTGTTGCACCTAACTTAAAATGAATACTTGTGTTGATATTGAAAATATTATTTTTGTTTTGTTCAAGTTTCTTGCATGATAATACAGTTGAATTAGAAAAAAACAAGAAAGAAAAAGAAAATAAAATGTTGAAATACCTACATTTGGCTGATTTTGAGTGGTACAACACTCATTGCCCCTTCAACGACTTATGCATGGAGCAGCCAGTGTAGGGAGAACTTCAACCTTTTATAGGTTGTTTTACAGTTTGAACAATGACACTTAAATAGGAATTTTTTTATCTTACACCTTATCGATTGAAATTAGGTAGATTGAACCTAGTTTTCCCTTAAGCTTCTTTGGCGAATGGAGTCATTGGCAATGGGAAAGTATTCCCCGTTATGGGCTATTTATTATCTCAAATTGATCAAATTCTTGACTTGTGAAATTTTACAATTAACTCGTTGAATAAAATGTAGGTTGGGCATTGGATGCTTAGCAAGATAAAAACTAGTTCTTTTTACCAACTATGTTTTACTTGAAATTAATTTGAATAAATTGGCAAACCAATGACTTTTTATAGCTGACACTTGGATTTCTGTTGAATTTTGTTGGATGTTTAAATTTTCTTGATGAGTGATCTTGCTTGGAAACTAGGAATGGTAATTAATTTCTTTTGGCTATCTATTCTTTTGGATGGAAGGTTGAGTTGTGGGCATAAGTGACACAATTTTATGGGTATATGAATACTTGAGGGCAAGCATTGGACAAGTGTGGGGGTATGTGATCAAGTGTCAAAACATCCTATTTTATGACCATAAACAGCTCAGTATAGCATAGTAAAGTTACTATAATAGTTGACTTTTCTATGTTTTATATTTTACAGACCAAAACGGGGACTTTTTAAGAAATGTGCTTGAAAGGGAGATTTTATAACAGATTCGGATTAGAGCCTCATGATAAGGCTTGTGGGTATAAGGAGGACCAAAATGATGTGATGTGTCTAGTTTTGGAGAAGTTGAGCATGGAAGATTTTGAGAAGGATTTAAACTCTTGCAGCTGAACGAGGAAGAGATTGAGAAAAATTTAAACTCTTGCAATTAAAGATTAGGATCAATATTTATCTATTTATTTTTATTAGTTCGTTTATTTTATTTTCCTCCAATAAATAAGAACATATTCCTATGGAGAAGGAGTTCGGTTTTAGTTTATAGTTGATTTTTTAGAAATAATTAATTGTTCAATTTACTTTCATTAATTCTAATTTTTATTTTTTTCATTTATTTTATTTTCTATTTTTATTTGCCAATGATGCATGGCTAGGCAATTTTATTTTCCCAATTGGAAGCAAATAAAGTTTATTCATCAATGATTATGTGAGGTCTAAATGATCTTAATTCTAATGGTAAAACACTATTCTTTTTAACTTTGAATTTTGCAGAACCATTGCTATTCTTAGTGCATGTAAATAAGGCCTGTTGCATGACTCTAAGTTCCGCATATAGCTAAGTGAGCTGTTTGATATGGAAAAGTCACTCGATTTACTAGAGTGGTAAAGCAAGGTGCTATTCTTGATGCAACATGCAATAGTCTTCCTTGTGAGTTAGAGGATCTAGTTTGAACACTAAGGATGTTGGGTCACGACTGTTAACTACAGTCGAGTCTTTTTAATTCCTAATGCAATTTTAGGATGATTTATGAAAATTTTATTCCACTA
The DNA here is from genome assembly GCA_948192965.1 of Dalechampia spathulata. Classification (NCBI taxonomy): domain Eukaryota; kingdom Viridiplantae; phylum Streptophyta; class Magnoliopsida; order Malpighiales; family Euphorbiaceae; genus Dalechampia; species Dalechampia spathulata. The sequence goes on along the minus strand of CANYBF010127621.1, from coordinate 9,825 downwards.
TGTCTATCCCGGAATTAGAGGCATTTCATAGAGCTTATTTCATGGTATCTTACAAACTAAGGAAAGATTGGGGCATAAGAGACTTTCTCGGTAAACTATAACAAACTTAGTGCCATGTTTATCATTAGACTACAAATAAATCAATGATCATAGTTAGTTTATGAATACTTGAAACTTTCGGTTAGGAGAATTTCTCATTATTGAATTTACTTTAATTTATTTTGCTAAACTTGGTTCTTCATTTACCTAATTACTTTCTAAAATCCCTTTTGTTTATTTTAAACACAAAGAATTAAGTAGTTGAAACCATCCCTGTGGGAGCAACCCTTACTTCCAATGTTATATAATCATAGTTCCTACATGCTGGTAGTAAGGAATTAATTTGATGGTATCGATACTCGATCATTCTTCCTTCATCTTTTCTCTTGATTTTCTTGATGAGTTTGTGATTTGGCATTGATTTTTCATTGATTGGCTTTAATCATGAATGTAATAGTAGCATTCTTATCTTTCCCATAGCTAGAATGATTTGTAACAATCACATATTCACTTAAATTTATGATTTCTTTTGTGTTTTTACTTAAAAACTCATTTTTTGTTTCAACTCTATGTGCTATGTGTGATGCACATTATACTATATGTGACATATAGAGCCCTATTTTTAGTACATGTGATGCATGTCATGCTATATACTACACACATAGCAACCATAATTCCACTGTTTCATAATTTTTCACTCATTTTTGCTTGTTTTTCGATACTAATCAAAGTTTTCAATAGCATTAGTGGTTTAATAGTAACCCTAATGATTTGAATTCATCAAACATAGCTTCCATTTGATTAATTTTCAAGTTAAATGTTTATTTTAATTTGATTTATGTTGCAATTGGTTTGTTTAGATTTGAATTGGATGTGTATTTCATATCTAATTGATGTTTAAATGATATTAGAGTCCTTCAATTCCATTTCCATGATCAATTTATGTTAATTTTGCTATTAAATCAATTAATTTGCTTGATTTTATCAATTAAATGTCATTTAATTGAGTTTTATCTATCACTTAACATGATTAAGCTTAATTAGATGTTGTATTTATCACTTAACATAATTAAGCTTAATTAGATGTTGATTCATTTCTAAGTGATGTCATATGTGATCTTAAAATCTTTTAATTATGTCTTTAATTAATTTTACCTAAAATTGATTATTTTTCATGATTTGCACAATCCAACATGTGTTTATTGGTCCATTTTCATGAGTGTAGTCATCACATTCATTGGACTTTGACTCTTGATTAATGCTTTCACAAGGTATTGGATTGGTAAATCATGTCCAATATTGTATTTTTTTTACCTAACATTATCTACTTATTTGCATTTCCCATTCATACATTTTAGCTTGTGCTGCCCAAGGTCATTTTCTTAAGTAGAGGAGATATTGCTATATGTCTCAAATTTTTGTATCATCAAAGATCCTTTTGTAATAAAATAGGCCTCTATTTTATTAGGTTTCCCCATTTACATGTATGATTTAGCCTTATTTCATCATGTATTCCCCTTATATCTCTTATTTCCTTTCTTCGGGCCATTATCATTTTTATTCATGTTGCTATACCTTATTATGTTTCTATGCTTGTTCTATCATTGCCATATGATGTATGATATACCATGTCATGCTTATGCCATTTCATTTCATATATCATGCCTATGCCATATCATCTTTCACATGTCATGCTTATGCTCTTTCTTCTCTCATATATCATGCCTATGCCAAGTTATTTCGCATGTCTTGCCTATACCATGTCATCTTTCATATGTCATGCATATACCATGTCATCTCTCATATATCATGCTTATGCTATATCATTTTACATGTCATGCCTATGTCATGTTATCATCTCATATGTCACGCTTATGTCATATTATCATCTCAAATATCATGCCTATACCATGTCATTTCACATGTCATGCCTATATCAAGTTATCTCACGTCATGCCTATACCATGTTATCATCTCATATATCATGTCTGTGCCATGTTATTTTACATATCATGCCTATGTCATATTGCTTCACATACCATGCATATGTCATATTGCTTCACATACCATGCATATGTCATGTTTCATCTGTTATGATTGTTATATCATACCTGCCATGTTAAATGTACCATGATTATTACCATGATACATCGTATTGTGTGCTTATTTCATGCTTATAAATGCTCACCTACCTATGATAGTTAATTTGACTAAAGTGGTAACATCGAATTAGCAAACTCTGAGAAAATAGATCTTCACCACCCAAACTCATCTCTTGCATATCATGCCTATGTCATATCATGCTTATACCATGTCATCTCTTACATGTCATGCCTATACCATGTCATGTCACATGTCATGCCTATGTCATGTCATCTTACATGTCATGCCTATGTCATGTCATCTTACATGTCATGCCTATGCCATGTTATTATCTCACTTGTCATGCTTATGCCATGTTATCATCTCATGTCATGCCTATGCCATGTCATCTCACATGTCATGCCTATATCATATCATCTCACATGTCGTGCCTAGGTCATGCCATCTCGCATGTCATGCCTAGGCCATGTCATCTCACATGTCATGCCTATGTCATGTCATTTCACATATCATGCCTATGACATTCCATTTCACATGTCATGCCTATGTCATGTCTTTTCATATACCATGCTTATATCATGTTTCATCTGTTATGATTACTATATAATACTGGTCATGCTATATCTATCATGATTGTTACCGTGGTATATCGCATTATTTACTTATTTCATGCTTATGAACACTCGCATGCTTAGGCCATTTAATTCAACTAAAATGGTAAAATTAAATTTACAAACTTTGAGAAAATAGATCTTCACCATTTGAACCTATCTCTAAAGGTTTATCTTAGCACTCATGTTATAGATTGGTTGAACCAAATTCAAAACTATTTGGTGGAGACCCCAACTTGTGACTCTTTTAAGTCCATTTCATTCCTTGAGGTAGCCCCATGAGAAGACTGCATTTTTGCTCTAAGTAGGCCATTAATGTTATCTATCGCAAGCCTCGCTCTACGTCATGGTGAAAGACCTATCCATAATTGTATAAGTATACAAATATGTATATGTGTATGTATAATTATATGTAGATGTATATGTATTATATGTATATAATGGGTGTAAATGACATAAGGGAGTATTTGTATATCTATATAATTATATAAGAATAATGAGGTAAAAAGAAAATAAAATAAAAAGAATATAAGAGGGATAAGGATAGATATGTTAGAGTCAATATTATTGACTCTAACTTTGACTTCCTAGGATTAGAGTTTATCTTTACTTATAAGAAGAAAAGTGGAAATTAAAAGAGATACTAGAAGAGAGTTCATGTAAGGAGGAAGAAGAAGAGAGGATCAAAAAAAGGATTGGAAGAATAAGAGATTAAAGAAGAAGAGAAGGAAGATTAAGGATAATTGATGTGTGCCATCATGCATTATATTTTAGAAGTTTTAGGTTATGTTTATGCATCAATTTCATTACATTTTGCTTTGATTATTGTGTTTTTAGTAGAATTTAATGTGTGTGTTAAGTGTGTAGCTTCAGACGGATAAATTAAGAAGAAACAAGAAGTTTTTATGCATGGAGGAATAACTCCATGATCATGGAGCTCAATGTCATGATCGTGGCAGAGGAGCCAAGGAGAAAGGAACCTACTAGAATTTTCCACAATCATGGACTTCAACTCCATGATCATGGAAGTCATGAAGTTATTACCCAAGATCTACTGGAAAAATCCACGATCATGGACTCCAACTCCACGATCGTGGACTTGCAATTATTGGGTAAGGTGGAAGATGACTTGACAGAAGATAAGGTGGAGAAATGGATTCCTTGTGAAGAAAAAAAACAAAAATCTTAAAGAGCATTAATGGGTAATAGAGTCCACATCATGGAGAGAGTAATTGGCAAAGAAATGGACAAATCCAAGATGGGGCAAGGTATGACCTCCACTCAAGGATTTAAAGAGAGACCATTCACCATCTGCAGGAGGTGTATGCGGGAATTAGGGTTCAAGCAGTTAATTTTGTATAGTTTTCTCTATGCTTTACATTTTCTTCTTGTATTTATTTAGCCATGAGTGGCTAGGTACTTTAATTAGGATTTGATTTCTGAAATCCCTGGTTAGGATAACTGATTGGGCTTGTTTCAATATTACTATCAATGTTTAATTTTAAAGATTAGTTTTAGAAATGAAATCTCTGCTTTATGATTGCAATGAGAGTTGGATTATAGAATGCTTGTACATTGAGAAATGACAAATCTAAACATTAGCTTCTAAACAATTTCTTAGGCTCTGTATCTGTAGTGAGAGTTGATTTATGGAATGCTTATTCATTCTGGTTAGGCTGGTATGTATGAGAGATCTACATGCTCATAATTCCTATATGATTGGTTGATAGTTTCCCTAATTGGAGGACCCTGATTGTGACTAAGGAATTCTAAAGGTTAGAGTGAAATTTAGTTGGTTTCGCCTCAAGAGAGGGTTATCGATGCTGTTGGATATCTTGGGTAATAAGTAGCATATGACTGTTATTCTAGCTTGGTGATGATTATTTCAAATCCTACGTTTCTTATCATTGTTTCATCTTCTTACTACTAAGTCCATTTTACTTCCTCATTTACTTACTATTATACTAGCTTAATTCTAAATACCAAACCATTATCATTACTTAAACAGACCAGAAATCCAAGTAGGGGTTGATAGGCCATAAATCCTCATGGGATCGATATCTTACTATAACAATCTGTATGCTTGTAGTGAAGTAGTGATTAAAACTATTATCGTTTTAAGGATGATCAAGTTTTTTGGCACCGTTGCCGAGGATTTGTGTGTTTAACATCGCTACAAAGAGAGTAAAGTTTGACTTAAGAGTTTGTTGTATTTTTAATCTTTTTTTTGAGTCATGTAGGTATATGAGTAGGAGAACCTAGAAATCTTGAGCACCATTATTAGAAGCGTGTGAAGATCCAATAAGGCTTGAAAGAGAGAATCGAAGAGTTGCTCATGAAAGAGTTATGCAAGAAAATCTAGTAGAAATGGTAGGAGAACAGAGAACTTTGATAGATGTGGTCAGACCTGGTTTTTTTGCTAACCAATAGAGCATAATGAGACCAGCCGTAGCAGCCAATAATTTTGTGATCAAGCCAGCTTTACTGCAAATGTTGCAGTCTTTGGTACAGTTCTTCGGTTTACCAAATGAGGACCTTAATGATCATATTTTAAATTTTCTAGAGATTTGTGATATTTTGAGGTACAATGGAGTGATAGAGAATGCTATAAGGCTGAGGCTATTCCCATTCACACTGAGGGATAAGGAAAAATTTTGGCTAAACTTATTGACCCCAAGGCTAATTACAACTTAGGACCAACTTGTGCAAGCATTTCTGGCCAAATACTTTCCCTTGGCAAAGACTGCAAAAATCATCAAGGAAATCACAAACTTCTAGTAGATGGATAGTGAATCTCTATATAAGACATAGGAAAGATTCAAGGAGCTATAAAGGAAGTGCCCTCATCATAACTTGCTAAGAGAGTTACTGCTCCAGACCTTCTACAATGGAGTAAACACAACCACTAGAGGGACCATCGATGCAGCAGCTGAAGGGTCCCTAATGAAGAAGACCATAGAGGCAGCATATGAACTGCTGGAAGAGATGGCAGCCACCAATGCATTATGGGCATCATACAGGTCTAGAATGGTAGTTAAAGAACATAAAGGTGTTTTATCACTTGATGTTGTTAGTGCTTTGCAGGCTGAAGTTGCAAATTTGATAAAGCAAATCAGCAACTTATCAAAGGTATCTAGTTCATGTGAGCTATGTGGACAAGCAGGACATGCTGTGAATGAGTTCAATGCATGTGAAACTATAGAGCAGGTCAGTTTTGTAGGCAACATGCCACAATCCATGGGAAGATGAGGTAACAATCCTTACTCCAACCCATATAATCCGAGGTGGCGAAACCATCCAAATTTTTCTTGGAGTAACAATGCAGGAAATGTGCAAAAGGCACAACAACCAGCACCTCCTCAACATAACAATTTTGAGTCCAAGATGGAGAAATTCATGGAGCTGCTGGGAACAAAGTTGACTAGCCAGGAGTAATCATAGAAGAGAATGAAAGCCAAGTTTGATTAAATCATAAAAAACCATTCATCCTCCATCTACAACTTAGAAGTACAAGCGGGGCAGCTAGCAACAGCAATAGCGCAAAGGAACCTTGGAGGACTTCCAAGTGAATACAATTCAACTAAGAAGTGGTAAAGAGCTGGTCAATAAAGGTAAGGAACCTGCTAATCTTGATGATGAACGTAGGACTGAGGAAAGAGGGCAAAGTAGTTATGAAGCTGGGCCTTCTCAAACACAGATAAAGGCTGAAAGAAGTCACTACCACGATCGTGGTAGTCAACTCCACGATCATGGAGTTGGGTTTAGGCAGAAGAGAAAGGAGAAGGAGCAAGGGTCAAGTAAGTATATGCCCCCCATTCCATTTCTGCAAAGATTAATGTAACATAAAGTATATGAAAAAAGTTTAAAGGAAAATTTTTAAAGGAAATCTTAGCACATAAATGCACTATAGATGATACACAACCGATTTTATTAACTAGGAACTATAGCTTAATAGTTTCAAGTAAAATGTCATCTAAACTACAAGATACTGGGAGTCTCACTATCCCATGTAAAGTAGGAGATTTGGTATTTAACAAGTGTTTGTGTAATTTGGGCACAAGTATCAACTTGATGTCATATGCCATTTTTTAGAAGCTAGGTATTGAAGAAATCAAGACTACTTCTATAGTAATTCAACTGCCAGATCAGCCAGTGAAGAAACCATTTGGGATCATCGAGGATGTTTTGGTAAAAGTGGATAAGTTCATCATTCCAATAGATTTTGTAATGCTGGACTACAATGAGGATGTCAATTGCCCTCTGATTTTAGGAAGATCTTTCTTAAATACAAGAAGAGCATTAGTCGATGTGAATGAAGGGAAACTCATCCTCTGAATCGGTGACGAGTGAATAGAGTTCAATATGAGGAAGGCAATGAAACAGCCAATGGAGGGTGAGGTGTGCATGAAGGTAGATATAGTTGATGAATGTGTATCCACCATCATGAAGGAAGAGGTTCAGAATATCACAATAGAGGAAGGGACTGAGGTAATAGGTGAGGAAGGTAATGAATCACCTAGAACAGAACAGCTAGTAAGAAATGCTAACTTTACTCCTCCTTTAATTGAGAAACCACCTATTTTAGAACTGAAAATTTGTCAAAACATTTAAGGTATGCTTTCTTAGGGAGTAGTGAAACATTACTGATTATTGTCTCTAATAAGTTAACTTTGGCATAAGAGCTCAAAATGGTATGGAAGCATATCTGAGCTTTAGGCTAGCAGCTATCGAACATTAGGGGAATCATCCCTAATATGGTCATGCATAGAATACACTTGGAAGAGGGAAGTAAGCCTATTCATGAAAGGCAAAGGAGACTCAACCCTAATATGCAAGATGTTATGAAAAAGGGAGGTAATTAAGCTGCTGGATGCAGGCATTATCTATCTTATTTCTGATAATGAGTGGGTGAGTGTTGTCTAATGTGTACCAAAAAAGGTTGGCATGATTCTTATAAAAAATGAGAAGAAGGAATTACTACCAACTAGGATAGTGATAGGTTGGAGAGTTTGTATAAACTATAGGAAGTTGAACACTACTACTAGGAAATACCATTTTCTTTTACCCTTTATTAATTAAATGATAGAGAAGATAGCAGGTCACTCTTTCTATTGTTTCTTATATGGCTATTCAGGATATAATTAGATTTTCATTTTTCCTCAAGACCAAAAGAAAACAACTTTCACATGTCCTTATGGTACATTTGCTTATAGGCGTATGCCTTTTGGTTTATGTAATGCACATGCCACTTTTCAGAGACGTGTGATTGCCATATTTGCTGATATGATTGAGGAATTTATTGAAATCTTCATGGATGACTTCTTAGTGTTTGGAGACTCTTTTGAGTCATGTTTGCTGAATTTAGAACGAGTCTTGAAATGCTGTGAAGAAACTAATTTAGTGCTGAATTGGGAGAAGTGCCATTTCATGGTAGATGAAGGAATTATGCTTGGCCATAAGATCTCCAAGGAAGGTATTGAGGTGGACAGAGCTAAAATTAAGGTAATATCTAATCTGCCGCCACCACAGAACATAAAGGGGATAAAAGGATTCCTTGAACATGCGGGATTTTATCACCACTTCATAAAGAAATTTTCTATCATTGCTAGACCCTTGACGAGCTTGTTAGTCAAGGATGTTGTGTTTGATTTCAATGATGAGTGTTTAAATGCTTTTAATACTTTGAAGCATGCATTAGCCACAGCTTCAATTTTGACTTCACCAGATTGGTCTTTGCCTTAGGATGTGTGTTAGGGCAAAGAAAAGACAAGAAGTTACATGCCATTTATTATGCTAGCAGAACATTAACTGGACCACAATTGAATTATACCACAACTAAAAAGGAGCTCTTAGCAATAGTCTTTGCATATGACAAGTTTAGAGTTTATCTTTTGGGATCCAAAGTCATTATTTTTACTGACCATGCTGCTTTGAGATATTTTTTTTACAAAGAAAGATGCAAAGCCAAGAATGATTAGGTGGGTGTTACTATTGTAAGAGTTCAACATTGAAATCAAGGACAAGAAGGGAGCTGAGAATGTAGTTGCAGACCATCTTTTACGACTGGAGAAGGATGACGAGGATGATGGTGAAGAGAGCAAGCCTATCAAGGAAGAGTTTCTGGATGAATATGTGTTCATGTTACGGAAAAAAGAACTTCCTTGGTATACGGACATGGCCAATTATTTGGTCTGTGGTATAGTACCTTCCAATGTTTCGTATCAACAACAGAAGAAGTTCTTTACCAATATTAAGTATTACCAGTGGAAGGAACCATACTTATTTCACCACTATGATGATGGTCTAATAAGGAGATATGTTCCAGAAGAAGAAATAATGCATATACTAACACAGTTGTCGCACCCTAATTTTGGATCGGTCGGATTGATTGGGATGAATCGAGCCTATCTCATCATTGTTTTGCCCTCACGGGCATCTTGGTTCATTCTAGTGCAGTTCAGGGTTCAATTTAGGGTTGCATTTAGGTCTTTTTGTCTTTTTGAGTCTCTCATACCCGTTCGGGTATCTTTAGATTCTGTTAGGGTATGACACTTGCCCGTTCGGGTAAGTTTGATCTTACCCGTTTGGGTAAGTTGTCTTACCCGTTTCTCTTGTTAAGTTTACCCGATTGGGTATGTTCGTAGGATCAGTTTTAATTTGAAAGTCTGTTATTTTGGCGGGGGGGCAATTAGCTTAGGGTTTTTGAATTCATTTTTCTCTCAAATCTGATTAAAAAACCACGAATTAAATACTTGATTTCAGCCTTATAATTGATTGAATTTGATTAGATTTAATAGAATTTAACTTGTTTTGATTATTTTTAATTGAAAATCTAAAAAATCTAAGCATTAGTTTGATTAATTGGATTGTGTTTGAGTTTGATTCTTACCTAAGCATTGGATTGCAATTGGATTGGACTGGAAAGTTCAAGTGCATTGGAGATTCAACATTGGTAATGATCTAACACTTTTTACTTAATTGCTTGTTGATTTCAATTGACTTTTCATGTGATTTGATTTGATTTCATTGTGTTTTGATTGATTTGCATGTGATTTCAATTCGTTTAAGTGTT
>CANYBF010127459.1:0-15805 GCA_948192965.1 Dalechampia spathulata | reverse complement strand
CATGCAGTTTGATATTGGCATATAATATAATTCATGATTTAAATGGTAAGTCATTTTCATATGAAATTTCTATGCAATGAGACAGTCTTAATTTATGATTCATGCATAGATGACATAATTAATTTGTTTAGATCATATGATGTGTTGGATTGTATTAAATGTTTTAACTAGCACCACTGAGTTTTATACTCAGCATTTGTCCATTGATAAACGCAGGGACTAGCAAAGCCGCGGAAGATAAACTTTAGTGGCAGCAGCAGGACCATCAACGTCCGTGTGGTAATTTACCTAAATGACTTCTTAAAAGTTATAATCGTGCAAGATTTTAAATAAGTACTTTGGCAGTACATCAAACATGGATATATTATACACTTGTAATAATGTGTGTATAATTATGACGCTAAATATGATTTATATGAAATAAGGAATATTTATAAAACCAGGGATCTAAATGATATAAATTTGTTATTAAAAAAAAAAATTTCCGCACTAATTAAGAATGTATGGAATCCCTTGTTGGATGATTATTGATTTTCTTGTTAGAAAATTTGTAATCATTTGACGGGAGCATGTTACGCGGCCAAAAGACGTGATAGCAATAATAATGCATGTTACATGATTTATTTTCTTATGCATATGGTGATTTGATGGCATGATTAGAACTTAGGATTGAAATATAATTATGAAATGATTATAATGACTTATGCATGACTAGTAGCATCTAAGTATTCTCATTAAGCAATTATGCTTAGTGCAAGTAGGATTGCTTTTGTAGCTAAGGACGTGGTACAAGAGTAGCAGAGTTTGGTTAAGTGAATTGATGATGAAGATCATAAGGATTATGATGACTATTGACTTTGAGTATATATTTATGGATTTTCAATGGAGGGTTGTGTCTTACAATCGTATCAAGTTTGGGTAGGTAACCCATGATTAATCGATGTAGATGCAAGTAGAGTTAAGGTAGTTATTTTTGTATGTTGATCGCTTTGATGGAATCACTCTAGTAACTCTACAATGCATCATGTTTTGTTTTTTTATATAAACTGACATGTATTTTGATTTTTGAGTCGTTTGTTCACCTGTCATGAACTATTTATATATTTCAACTAAATGTCATGTTTTATTTACCGATGAGGATGTATTGAGTTGTTGATGTAGAAATATTATATGTTATGTCATTTAAGATTATGATGGATAATCTTGGAAAATTTATATTCTTGAAATAGATTTAACTGGGTTATATGAATTAATGATTTAAAATGTTGATATATGCTTTCAATATTAACCTCATTAAAGAAATTTAAATGGTTTTTAAAAAATATCAATTATTATTCATTTTAAATTTATGATCATCATTAAATTAAATGATTTAAGTTCATCATTCTTTTAATCAAGTATGATTTTGAAAAAAAGAAGTAATTAAACTCAATTACTATAATATTATTTTATTTTACTTGGTTTATAAATGAGATCATGATTTCAAAAAATTGATTTATCAAAGATATTTTTAAAGAAAAAAATTTAGTGATATTTTGGTAATACAACTTAATTAAGTTATAAAACGATATCTTTTTGTTGTGGTTTAATTATGATGTATTATTTGAGGTGTTACAATGAAAGAGAAAATTAATTAATATCTTTCATTTAATAATTTTATAAATTTTAGTGAAAATTTACATGATGAAATGTAATTAATAAAGTTAATTTAAAAAATAAAATAAAAGATAAATATTTATTAATTTTTTGAATTAATATATAAAAATAAATGAGGTTATTTTGAAAAAGCTATCATTTTTAAATTATAACTACTATTTTTGGTAAAAGTTTTCAAATTGTCAAATATAAAATGAAATCCAATAACTTTTGTAATCATTCCTTTATTTTAATAAACGTTTAAATTACTAAAGTGGGCCAAAAAAATAAAGAGTAACTATTTTAAATTAATTATTGTTGCAGATAAAAAAAATATTTTTAAATTATTTTAAAATAATTATTTAATTTGTTTAATTTTCTCAAATCGATTATTACAATTCAATAAAATATTTATTTACGTAATTTGTAAATATCATCTTCAAACTTTATTTTAATAAAACTAAAAAGATTAAAAGAATTTACAAATATTATTTCAAACAAAGTCTAATTTATTGGTGGCAACAATTGGTGCGACTAGCCGTTCTATTTTACTTTTTGGAAAATATTAAATTTTAGTGATAAATTATTTAAGTGGTTGTTTATGTTGTTTTTTATAATATTTTTTGATATTTTTTAATTCCAATTAAATTTTATTATTATATTTATTATTATAATAAGATTTTTATTTTCTAATTTTATTATTTATACATTATTTAAAATTCTATTAATATATATTTTAATCATGATAAAAATATTATTATTATATATGTCAATCTTATAATAAAATTTTTATCATCTTAAAATTCTATTATTATACATATTATTTAAAATTTTATCATAACACATAATTTAAATTATAATACTATTATCTATATTATTTAAAATTATTTTACAACATATAATTTTAATCTTAATAAAATTACATTAGTATACATATTATTTTTATGACATGATTTTTATCTTCTTAAAATTCTATTATTATAAAAATAATTTAAATTCTATTATAACATGTAATGTTAATCAAAATAAAATTTTATTATTATATATATCAGTTTTATAATAAGGTTTTTATCTCTTTAGAATTCTTTTATTATAAATATCATTTAAAATTTCCTTATAACATATAATTTTAATCCTCATAAAATTGTATTAGTATATATATCATTTTATAATAAAATATTTATCTTCTTAAAATTATATTATTATAAATATCATTTACAATTCTATTATAATACATAATCTAAATTATGATAAATTTTTTTATTATATTTTTTTATGCAACATTTTTATCTCTTTAAATTTTTTTATTATGAATATCATTTAACACATAATTTTAAAATCTTCATAAAATTATATTATTATATATATCATTTTTATAATAATATTTTCATTATATTAACATTATATTATTATATATATTATCTAAATTTTTTATAACAATTTATTTTTAATCATAACAAAATTTTATTGTTATACAAAAGTTTAAACTTATCTTTTTATTATCAATTCTTCACATAATTTAGTTAATTTTTTACAATAAAATTAACTTAATTTAATTATACATTTGTTCAAATGATTTTTATATTATATTTTATATTCTTATAATATACGAAATGAAATCAATATTTATTATTTGATTTATCATTAATCTTAATTTATTCTTATACCAAATAATATTTTTCTATTATAATATTTATTATTTAAGTGAATAATTATTAATTTTTATTTCCATAGAATATAAGATATTATTGTTTGATTTAAAATTTATGATAATTTGCATAAAAATTTATATTTTAATTAACTTTTTTATAATAATTTTACATGCATGAATATTATTTTAATCTATCTTAATTTTATTATATTTTATTATATTTTTTTACCTTGTGTTTATGAAATTTTTACATTTTATTATTAGATTAATTAATTAATAATTATATTTTAAAATCTAATTTAAAAATAATTAAATAAATTTAATCTTCCATAATATTAAAAAATACAACTGAATATTAATTATATTTTAATTTAAAATTTTATAATTATTTTTTATTCATAAAATTAATAAAAAATAAAATATAACTTATTTTTATTAATTATTCATTTATATTGTTAAAAATATTAATATATTTAAATTTCTTTAAAATCAATTAATAATTTTAATTTAATTTAATTTATTTTAATTGTAATTGGATAAAATTCATATAATATATATTAAAATAATTTAAGTAAATATTAAAATTTATATGAGAATAAAAATTTTATGTATTATTTTATATTTATTTAAAATAAAAAATAATATTTATATTTAAATAAAATTTTTAGATAAAATTTAATTTTTAAATTTAAATTTATATTGAATTAAATAAAAATTATTTTTAAATAAATTTATAATTTTTGTATTAAATGAAGAGAGTTTAATATTTTCAATTCTCTCGTCCCTGGCATGCACGTGTGAACACATTGGAGCATCGTGTACAAAATCGTTTGATATTCTCGCCGGTGGCCACCTGACCTACAAGCAAGGGAGAGATGTGATTACCCGCATGGGTGTAGTGCAGTTGGTACTCGAACGTGGTGTTGGTGACAAAGAACCACGGTTCGAGTCTTGGCAGCCGCAGTGTGGGAGTAACGCCCTCTGGGTGGACTTCTTGTGGGCACCAAGACCTGGATCCCCGTCTAGGAGGCCGCTGGATACCATGATTTACCTCCCTCATGATGCTCGTCGGGTCGAACGGTGGGGGCCCCTGGGGTGAGGGCATCACCTTTTGGTGACAAAGGGAGAGATGTGATTAGAATACCGAGACAGCTCCTGGGAGGGATGGGAAACCACGCCTACCGCTTACGTACGTATACACCTCACCCTGTAGTCACGTGACGTGCCACATTCAAATGCTATTAATTTAACGGTGGCTTGATTGTGTCTTTTAGAAGGCCTTCTTTTTAACCGTCAGATTGAAAATCTATTACCTGTAAATTTGGTTTTCTTTCTGATACCGTTTAATGACAGAGAAGTAAAAAAAACCCAACACCATTATTAACTAAATTTCGATTAGCTAGCACTCTTACTTTAATTGGTATTTTTTAATTATTATGAATATATTACTGCTGTGAAATATTAGTAATTCTGGTTTTGATTCCATTACGTTTTAAATTTTATTACAAGAATTTCTAAAATATCTATTTTGATTAGAAGAAAAAATTGATTTTCTTTGAATATAAGGTGTAAGATAATCATATTATTTTAATTTTTTATTTTAAATCTTTCATCAATATTTAAAAGTCATTTTTAATATGTTTTTACTAAAATAATCTTTATGAATTATTTGGTTAACCATGTATCGAAAAAGCATTCATTAAAAAGTTAAAAATAAATTAAAATAGATAACTTGTCTTACTGTACAAAATGAATTATTATTTTCAAACAGGGTGAAAATATTTTTACCGTAGCTAACAAATAACATTTTGTGAAATTATACCAATTGTTTTGTGTACTCTTTTCAACAGTTTTAAAAGATGTGAAGATAGAATCTCATCTTGTTTAAGGATTTTTGTGATTCTCGAACATTCAAACTTCAGAAAAAACCTAGGAAGGAAAAGCTTCTTTCCTTTTGTACACTTTTTTGATCATGAAATTGTAGTTGTCCTTATCAAATCTAAACACGGACAAATAGTATGTTATTGATGACGGTTATAGAGGAGACCGTTGCCTTACTTGAACAAGATATTTTTCAGTAAAGCAAAACTATATTAACAATGACAATTATTATTATACTAACGTTGTTTATATTAATTATGACATATTTTTATTTATAAATTTATTTAAAATTTGAATAATAAGTTATATTTATATATATAGATATATATTTTTATATATCATACGCATATCATGTATATATATATATATATATATATATATATATATATATTTATTTATTTATAAAATTATTATTGATATATGAATGTAAAAATATAATGTATAGAAATATATAGTGATATATTTATATTGCTTGTATATAATTAACATATAATTGTTATTTGCAGATTGAAAAACTACTAAAAAATTATATATAATTTGTATACGATTCATACATAATTATATAATATACAAGATGATATTCCATTGATATATAATACAATATAATATATTATATACATTAAGATTAAGTTTATTATATTTTTAATATTCTTCAATATCCATATAGTGTACAACAATAAAAAATGTAATTAATTTTTTAATATATTTCAAAATTCATATAATATGAACTATTTTAATATGCTTATATTTTATTTTTATTTTTATATCAAAAATTAATAAAGAATACACAAAATATACCTATATTTTTAAAAAATATAAAATTGAATATTAATTATTGAAGAGAATATATAAATTAGTTTTTATAAAAAAAATTGAATAATGATCAATTTAAATATTTTTACGAATAAATACATAAAGATGTCTTATTTTATAAGAAAATGATTAGTTTTATAATATTTTTTAAGAATACAATGCATTACTAAATGTAAATCTAAGAAGTACTATATATATTTTTTAAAATTTTATTGGATAAAAATGAGGTGGAATAATTTAGAAAAGATATCTATATGTTGGCATATGAGTTGATGTTATTAAAATAAATATGAATTCAACAAGTTTTAAATTTTTAATTCTTTAATATAAACTCATGTCATCGTAAGAATATGAATAATAAGTATAGTATAAGGGTATCATTCTCATGAATCAAATGTAGTTAATTACTAGCTATTAATTTTCTCGATTATTTAGGCAAACAAATACTCATTCATTCATTACCATTTATCTATATTAAATAATATGCAAATTAACTAAGCTTAATATATATAGTATACAAATCACATAGGGGTGAAATCATGTTCAAACAAAAGTTCTTAATCCATTATCAGTCGAGTTTAGAATTCATTAAGACAGTGCTTATATATAAAAATTATTCTTTCAAAGAATTAATTACTTGCTAAAATCAAGCTAACATATACTTTTATGATTGTTATGTTACTTTTAATGATTAAGCTTAATTACCATGCTCAAGCTTACAATCAAATTTACTTCTACGTCTAGGCAGTTAACCTAATAATGTTCTTATGTTCATTTAGTTTAATTAACTCTTCTTGCAATACAATTAACTAACCAATTAATGTTCAACTAGTTAAAAGGCCCTTTTTAACTAGCAAGACATCATAATCAATATTTTCAACACAAGAACATGAAGAATAAGAATTAGATTATCAAAATAGAAAATTACATTATGTTCAAAACATAAACTTCAACCCTATGCTTAAAAGGTACTAAAACAAGATGAAATAAAAAAAATTGTAAAGTAACAAAAGAATAATTGGAATTACAACCACAAATGTTTAATTACAATAGAGAATGAAAATGGAAATCTTCTATCTTCTAAAACTCTTCCAGTCTTCTTCTTTTCAACTTCTTCTTCAAACTTCTCCTTGGAGCTTCAATTCACACTCAACTTTTTAAAGAGAAACTATAATAAGAAAGATCAAAAAGAGATTAGAGAAGAATAAAACCCTAAACCTAATTATATGATTATAGAAAGAGAAAACCTAAAACTATAATATGGAATGATAGGTCTTCTATAAAACCCTCAATTTTTGCCTTATATCACATGTAAAATTGCATAAAAATTGGTTATTTCATACATCTTGGTCCTTCAAAAAATAATAAAATGGCTTCAATTTAGGGTAAAAATGCATAAGAAATCATGGCAAAAAAAGTCAATATGAGTCATGTTGAGCTCGTATGATGAAATATAATAAAAATTAAGGCTAAAATGAGTCATATTACCCTTAACACGACTTATGTTGATCAAATGCCCAACAATGCATGCCAATTTGAGGCTAACATAAGTTGTGTTCACCATGATGCGACTCATACTACATAAAAACACAAATTTCATGCATAAACCATCCTTCTAATACTATAAAACATGAGCTAAAGACTTTATATGCAAGAATTACAAGAGAAAATGGATATTATTAAGACTAAGATGCATGAAACTAACAAATTATACTCTAAAATATAAAATTCTTTAGCTAATGGTATAAGTGCATGAAATGAGTTAAAAAATGAATGCAAACTGAAAAGTATACGAAATGCTTAATTTCTACATGAAAATGTATTTGCTTGAAGATAAAAAAAATATAAAAACTATAATTAAAAGGATATTACAATAAGAAAAAATCTAAATTAAAAATATAATTATCATTATATAATCATCATGTAGTCTACCAACTTGAAATTTTATTAAATAGAAAAGGAAGAGTACAACTAGATGAAACTAAAATGATTGTAGTATTCTTCCCATATGAATAGTGAGACCCTTAAGAATGAAGTGAAATTATAGGAACTTGATCAAAATGTTGAATAGTGAACAAGCATGCATTAAAGTGCTTAGAATTTAAGCAAAGTGTTGTATTACGATTTAATGTGTGTTAAGACACTTAGGAATTTAAGTAAATTATTGAACTATGACCTAGCATGGATTGAGGCACTAGTGGATTGTGATATATACTTATGACTACAATAGTTCAAGTGAATGTACTGATAATGTATTTATTAGATATGAATTGCTTAAGTTATGGTAATTTGAGTGAGTTATTTATGAAATGTGTAAATTACTCTATAGTAGTAGAGTAATTTATTTATGGAATGTATGAGTTACTCTACGGTGATAGAAAAGTAGGTTATAATACTTCCTAACAATATGAGAATTACATGAAAAAGTTTGAAAAAACTTCTAGCAACACTTAAAATACAAACTTACTCAATTACATATGCCATATAATTGTAAGGGGTAAAAGTTTTTCCTACTCAAAGGTAGAAGAGACATTTTATATTTTTATTTTATTTATGTATTTTAGGGGTATGATAGGTGAAACACTTTGATGTCTCCTCCTGCTATACCTAACTATGCTCCTAATGCTCTTTACAGGGGAGTGACTAGTTAGCCTTGGGTAATGTCTAGGCACTAGCCATGACAAGCATGCAATAGCTTTGTCTTTAGTGTAGGATATTCCCCTGCCTACATACAGATCTTAAAGATTAAATCTATGTAATAATTATATGAATTAATAAGAGAAGTAGTCAAATTTTATTCAATCATCATGCCTCATTGTTATTTTGATTATGCCTTTCTCTTATGTGATGCTTATGCTATTGGAGGAGCTTTTAGGGGCTCTTCCCATTGGGACAGATGTGCTAGTGATACTCTTATGTGGCAAGGCTTGGCTTAATCATGAATAGATTATTCATGGGATTCAAGGGTTAGCTTATGTAGGAAGTGTCCTACATGAGTATTGCATGGATTTATTTGAGAGGTCTTGAGCTAGACCCATAACATTAGGCATCAAAGCCTTGACTAATATAGTTGAGATGATTCTTTAATGGAAAATGATCAATATGTGAAGATCATGCACATTAAGGTGTGGCCAAAGTTATGTAAGGAGAAACTACATAATTGAGCGACCTTGAGATTGTATGAGTATGATACTATATGATTGAGAATAGTTCATATAGTTTTGGTGTTGGTGTAGATATAGGTCTGTCCAATTTAAAATTATTAAAGGAATTTTAGATCATAATAGCATAGAACTGTATATCGGAGAATAGCTCAAAAGGTATGATAATACTATCCATAACATCAAGATATGTGCCTTTTTGATGCTATTTCATTACACTCTCCATAGTTAAGCATGCTTGACTTTGAGCAGTTCTTGGATTAATAACATTCTAGGAAGTTTCCTAGGAAACATGTGAGTATTTTTGCATATCAGGAAGGTCTCATTATTGCATTATGGAGACAATCATTAAAATAGCTTGTTATTGATATAAGGAGTATAATCAGATGGTTTATATGAGAATGTTGATCCTCAAGCTCATGTTGAGATGCTTTGGTAATGAATTAATGGATCTTACATTATGTTGAGTGACACATACAAAAAGTGTGGTACTAGAAAATGAATTGATGGATTTCATATTACGTTGAGTGAAACATATATGAATAGTAAGACCCTCAGAAATGAAGTGAAATTGTAAGAACTTAATCAAAATGTTGAATAGTGAACAAGCATGCATTAAAATGCTCAGAATTTGAGCAAAGTATTGTATTATGATCCAATGTGTATTAAGACGCTTGGGAATTTGAGTAAATTATTGAACTATGACCTAGCGTGCATTGAGGCACTAGTGGATTATGATATATACTTATGACTATAATAGTTCAAATGAATATACTGATAATGTATTTATTAGATATGAATTGCTTAAGTTATGGTAACTTGATTGAGTTATTTATGAAATATGTAAATTACTCTATAGTAGTAGAGTAATTTATTTATGGAATGTATGAGTTACTCTACGGTGATAGAAAAGTAGGTTATAATACTTCCTAACGATATGAGTATTACATGAAAAAAGTTTATATGTCAACAAATTATGATCGGATCATTTCAAGTGATGGTAAAAGGCTATGGACTTTGGATCAGCTATGTATGCCTATATGTGGAGCATATTAAAGGTAGACCTCATGATTGTAGCCATAAGATAATGGGGACCTTAGACACAGTTTGGTTCTCCCAAGAAAGAGTTCAAGTTATGTTAGTTTGGGTAAAGACCTGTTACCAGCTGGTGAGGGAACACTGGGTATTTCCTTATGGCATTAAGAGTTCTTTATCACTTGCCTTTGCCTGAGTTTACTCATTTGAGAGAACTGTTAAAGGAGTTATGGGAAGCTGAATTCATTTAACCGACAAAGACCCTTGGATGAACCAATTCATTTTTGAGGATAGATAGTGAACTCATAATTATATATGAAGCGCCAATACTTGAACCAAGTTATAATGAATAATATATGGGATACCATGAATCATGAAGTGTTTGGTCATACAGACCATGCTAAAGACTCCATAATTAAATTTGAGATTGGACTTTCACCAGTTATGAATGGTTGAGAGAGAAGAGCCATACTAGACAATACAACTTGATATAATGCTCTTAAACTTTCTTGGTGTATTTTTTATGCTAATAAATATTTTTGTTTGATGAAATCTAACAAATAAGGTAAACAATGCAACCTTAAGAGATCCCTTAGTGTACAAGTTTCACCTTAACTTGTTAAAAGAGGAAGATGTAGACCATATTTAGGAAGTTTGATTGAGATTGGGTTATCTATAAATGAAAGGGTTGAAGGATATAAGTCTTTGGTAATTAGCATAATTTGGTACAATGCTTTTGAATTTTTATTATATCTTTTGTATTGATAAAACCCTTTTACTATTTTGTACACCCTAGTGAACCAAGATTTCAATGATGCCTTAATAAGTTGTATGAGTGTTACTATATGAGATTGGGGCCTTTTGGGGTTACTTTAGAGGAGCACTAAGAACTTTGACAGCATGTTCATGAGTTCATGACAACTAGCCAATTATGACCAAGGTTACATCTTAAAGGATCAGGGTAGAGTACAAATGGCATGAGTTAGAGGATCCATACTTTGGCAATCGAGCTATGTTTATCCAGGGGATGAGCAAATGACTTGAGCAACTTGTTTAAGGATATTTATGACCCATCCTTCACTAAATAGAGTTACAGCGTGTGTCTTGAAGAGTTTAAAAAGTAAGAAGAGGTGATTATAAATGATTTCATTCTTAAATTAGTTATCATATTGAAGCCTTGGTATAAATAGATGTCTTAGATTCTATACGAGGGGTATTAATGCTAGATGGATTACTTATAATAGTTAAGGGCCATTTCCTCATTCAATCTATACTTGGTTCAAGGCTAGTGTTATAGTATAAACTCTTGGTAGAGTTTGATTTATAATTGGTATGTCAGTTAAATGAGGTGTATTGGGTGGCTAATGCATGAAGCAAAAGAGCAAAATTAGCAGTCAGGTATCAGCTTATGTACTTATCTATAGCTGGTGATTCCTAAACGATGGACTTTATGAATTTAAGGGAGCAAGGATCATCTTGATTAAATATTGTATCATTATTGATGAAACCATATAGTTCACTAAATTAAGGGGAATGTAGATGTAGAGTATTAAGTCTTATGAGATTGGACAACAAGAAGATGGTAGGATTGTTGCATATGATAAGGCAAACATGGGATATTGTGCCTTTGATTATTTTGTGTCCACCTCGAGTGAGGGAGCTTTATGTAAGCATTATAGTAGTGGAGTAACTTCTCTAGTAAGCTATTTGTATTCCAATATTTAGATGTTATCAATTACATACATTATTTATGCATTCTCTAGCATGTGGTGATATGCTAAGGAGTTTTTAAGTGCTTTTATAGGTGATCATGATGTATTTTTTTTTAAGACACCTGTCGCACCCTAAATTTGGACCGCCTAGATTCGACTAGAAAAACGGGACTCCCCGTCACCACACGGCCTTCGCAAATAACTGGGATCAACTTCGGGATTGATTCGGGACCATTTCGGGCCGTTCTGGGCCAATTCAGGCCCATCTTAGGACGTTTCACGCCTCGTATGTTTCAAACATATGCGGCGGTCATAAACATATGCGATCGCATATGTTTTTGACACGCCGCTTATGTTCCAAACATATGCGATCGCATATGATCCTGGGGCAGATTCTTTAAAAGCTTTGGATCATCATTTTTGCAGAGGCTTTTTTGGCAATTTTGGCTTTGGCAGATAAAAAAAAAAGAGAAACAAGAATTCTAAGATAAGGAGGAGTTTAAAATCTGAAATCCTAAGTAACTAGGGACAAAAAAAAACTCACAAAAACCACTTAGATCTAGGTGATTTTTTCCCTAAACTCGGATTTGGACTATTTTCTCATCCCCCTAACTCGGATCTAAGGAAAATCTACAAGAGGTTAGTAGATCTATCACTTTTTTATGACTTTTTATATGTTTTTTTTATTACATGCATGCTTAAATCTGATAAAGGCTGAAGTGGTTAGTGTTCTGCTTATGTTTCGCTGCGTTTTTTTTTCTTTTTGACCTTCTGCTTCTATCTTCTTCATGCATAACGTTATGTACGATCGCGTATGATCATCTCAATATCATATGCGATTGCATATAATCATGCGCGATCGTGTATGATAATCTCAATATCATACGCGATCACGTATACTTCATGTGTGGTTCATTTTTGTATGATTTCAACGTTCCTGCTATTTGATCTGTTGTTTATGTTTTTCTTTCTCATGTATAGCATTATGTACGGTCGCATATGATCATCTCAATATCATATGCAATCGCACATAACCATGCACGATCGCGTATGTTTGTTTCAATAACATATGCGATCGCGTATGTTTCAAGTATGGTTTATTTTTTTTATGATATCCGTGTTTCTGTTATTGTGTTTTAAGCCTGTCATCGATCGCATATAATCATGTGCGATCGCGTATGTTAGTTTCAACAACATATGCGATCGCGTATGTTTCGAATGGTTCATTTTTGTGATTTCCGTGTTTCTGTTGTTATGTTTTAAGTCTGTTTGCATAATTTGCATATTGGTTTTGTGATTAGCGTCATTATTACACTTGCATTTATTCCTTTTTATGCATTTGGGTATGATTTTGCAGTTAATTAGGATAATTTGGAAGGAGGAGACGGGTCTGGCCCGAGGCCCAATCAAAGCAAACCCATCGGACCTTGAAGAAAACAATTGGGCCTCGGGCCCAAAATTATGATTTTAGGCGTTTTGCTCCTTTTTGCTCATTTAATTATTTTTGGTTGGGTTGTATTAAATACCCAAACATTTTCATTTATTTACTCTTTTTTTGTTATTTTGGGTGGGTTGTACTTAAATACCCACATCTTTATTCTACATTTATTTTCTGCACTTTTAATGCTTCCTTCACGCTTTATTATTTGTGTTGTGTCTTCTTGAGTGCCCTATGCCATGTAACCGTATGCTTAATCAAACTTGAACCTAATTGTGTGCTTAGGAGTTTTCATTTGAAATTAAATAAATGAACATAATAAGATGGAACATGAATAAATTCGAAATCCCAAACCCAAACTCTGAAGAAGTTCAGGCCGCTTTCCAACACAGGGAGGCCCGGGTTTTATTTCCTAGTTTTTGAGTCATTCAATTGAATTGACAAAGGAAACTAGGTGGCGACTCCATTAAAATTCGACGCGATCTTTCTAGGTTAAAAGCAATCAAACGGGGGAAACGCCATTGGGAGCAAGCACCACAGCCTTTCATGCCGAACAGCGTGCAGCGCTCCCACGTCCGGGACGCGCTACTCTTACAATATGCATGTCATGTAAGGGTGTATGACATATCATATGCATGATATGTGAATATGATATATGATATGGCATATACATGACATGTCATAGTGGATGACATACCATATGCGTGGCATGTGAAATGATGTATGGCATGACATATGGATGACATGACATAGCGTATGACATATCATATGCATGGCATGTGAAATAATGTATGACATGTCATATACATGACATGACATAGTGGATGTGTATGTGAATGTGTATTCAACATGGTATATGGTATGACATACGGTGTGTCATGGTATATAGGATAGCATGGCAAGTTGCGCGTATTGCATTGCGTATTGGCGTATTTGGATTATATTGGCATACGAGATAATATATGTTATGACATGGCATAATAGTGTGTGATGTGTCATGTGACATGGCATGTGACATGATGACATATATTTAGCAAATATAAATCCATCCACGAATAAAAATACCGAAAGGTCGATGAAAGAGATCGAGGAGAATAGGGGATACACGTGAGATTTAATGCTAAATCCTAAAATGGGGAATAATGCTATTCTATTACAAAGGATCTTCGTCTGTACAAAAATCCAAGACATTTAGTAATGTCTCAACCTCCTCGGGAAATTTTCACCTCGGGTAGCACCAGTGAAAATGCAAATAAACAAGCAAGATCGTTAATAGCAAACGAAATTTAGGACTTGATCGACTAATTCTATGCCATATTAAAGCACGAATCAAGAGCCGAAGTCCGATGGATGTAAGATGACATGACATAATAGTATATGACATGATGATATGGCACGTAACATGGTAATATGGCATAGTGGCGTATGACATGTGACATGACATGATGACATGACATAAATGGCATATGACATGGTATGTGGCATGATGACATGACATAATGGCGTATGATATGTGACATGACATATTAGCATATGACATGACATGATGTCATAATATTCATGAGTTACTATTCATCATGGCATGTGGCATGATGACATGGCATAGTGGCGTATGACATGTGATGTGACATATGAGCATATGATGTGGCATGATGACGTGACATAAATGGCATATGACATGTGACGTGACATATTAGTATATGACATGACATGATAACATGACATAAATGGCATGATGACATGACATAAATGGCGTATGACATGTGACGTGACATATTAGCATATGATGTGGCATGATGACATGGTATAAATGGCGTATGACATGTGACGTGATATATTAGCATATGACGTGGATGATGGCATGACATAAATGGTGTATGACATATGACGTGACATATTAGTATATGATGTGGATGATGACATGGCATACATAATATTCACAAATTACTATTTATGAGTTACTATTTATTTATTACTATTCATCATGACATGTGGTATGATGACATGACATAGTGGCGTATGACATATGACGTGACATATTAGCATATGACGTGGCATGATGATATGGCATAAATGACGTATGACATGTGACATGACATATTAGCATATGACGTGGGATGATGACATGACATAAATGACATATGACATGACATAGTAAAAAGCTAAACATAGCAGTAAAGCTAAATAAAACAATAAGCTAAACATGACAGTAAAGCTAAACTAAGATAATAAGCTAAACATGACAGAAAATCTTAAATAACTTAAAAAGTCGAAGGAATAAATGACTTACCAGGGTTAAAAGTCGCTCCCCCCAAATTCCCAAAAGCTTAGGATTTTGGTAAAAATTTAATTAGTCGCTAAACCTAATTAAAATTTTACTTAAGTTATATCATTTGTATGATATTGTGTATCATTTATATGATATATTGTTGTGTGTTGGAAGAGGAAGGCTTGGCCTTGTATTTATAGTAGCCTTAGG
>CANYBF010127445.1:0-12803 GCA_948192965.1 Dalechampia spathulata | reverse complement strand
CTAAATAACTCTGGACACTTCCTTTTACAGCTTCTAAATCCTGAGTTGCTCCTATCCTGCAATTTTGGATTACTATGCCGGTATTCTGATTAGGGTCTTCGCGTCCTTGTGCTGTCACCATGTTTCTCTGTCCTGGATTCGGCCGGCGGGCATGTATGTCGCAATCTTGAAGCACAGCTGCTGCATTTCCGAATATAAAATCCACCGTACCAATAATTATACATTTGACATAGAATTGGCGAAGCCTGTGAACGTAAAGAGTGTCCTGGTATGCCAACATGTCACATCTATAAAATGCAGATAGATCGGCGCTTACACGTAGTGCAACAGCTTGATGCTTTGATGGTCCGGCAGTGTTTTCAAAGGTTATATCTCTGGCCAAAAACCCATCCGCATTAACAGCTGCAATTGGAAAGCAGAATCTATTACAGTTTTTGCTGGGGGCATTCAAACACACTTTAGCTGATTTTCCCAGGTCTAATTAATTATCAACCAACCACTATCTCATAGATATGCCCAATATTTATGTAAATCAGACCCAACAATGACCTGATAAATAGGATTCATCAATACATGTGATTGTCTTCTGTTCAAAAAAAAAAAAACATGTGATTGTATGTGTTCACATCACATCAAGCAAGAATGCATCAATGTCCTTGCAATGACCTTATCTATACAGCTGTCCATCAATAGCAGAACTCAAGCTAATTCCTTTACGAGTTCTGCTTTTACCGTTTGCTCTTCTCAGGCTTTGTGCTCTGACTATGAGCATTAATCAACTAAATTTGTTAATTAATTCAGACAGAAATTTGGTGCTTTTCAAATTTTTTTCATAATTTTCATGATTAAGCTGCTAGATGTTTGGAACACCTTTATATAGGGTTGTTTATGCATCAATTAATCAGTAGGTTGTAAATTCAAATCTTAAATGGACATAAGTAAAAAAATGACTTATTATAATAGGTGTGTGTTATGATTGAGATTTGATCCGAAGACCAACCGGATTGCAGCCCACATTCAATTAAAAAAATGTGATTTGGTTTTTTTAAATAGAAAATCAAACCGAAATCAAACATTGGTAAAAGAAATATAGAAAATACTTACCAACTGTTGCAGAATTGAACGTAGTGCTGCCATCAACCACATTTCTACTAGCCGTAATAATGGTGTTCTTCTGGCCATCACCAAGGAACATAAGGTTAGTCTTGCCTGATGGAATATCCACGTTCTCTCTATAAACCCCTGCTTTAATCCTTATAATGTATCTGCTTGTGCTTCTTGAAGGAGCCGCGGCCACTGCCTCCGACACTGTCCGATAGTTTCCGGTCCCGTCAGCAGCCACAACAACATTAGGGGTCGGATTTGTGGCCTGCAATAGTCTGCGGTCTCCAGCCGGCAACCATTCAGGCCATTCTATTCCACTCTCCTCCACAAGCCTCCTTTCTGATGGTGATGATGATGATCTTAACTCTTTCTCCTTCGCCATATCTGCGTCTGTCTTGTTCTTGACCATGGCTAAGGCATTGCCACACATGCGGTGCACATGTCTTTCATCACCCAAAAACGATTCACGAACCTGACAACAGATGAAACTAATCAAGCGCTAGTCTTAAACCGCAAGCAGAAACGACCATTAACAAAAAGGGAAAATTACAGAAATTAACCTTTTCATCTTTTTTATCATGAGAAAAACCATCAAGACAAGTTTCTTGATTAGTCATTGCAGCACTGATCAGTATATTGAGTTCGTTAGCATGCGTTGATAAGGATTTTCCCGCAGACGGATACTGTTTCAGTACTTCCACGGCTCTTCTAATCTCTGTCACAGTATCCTTCAACATTTCTAGACAATCATGAAAAGCAACAATTTCGCGGGTGGTGTGGTTCCTAGAAGAAGCAAGTCCCTGGATTTTGGCGTAGGTTTGCTGGACAGAATACTCGGTTAGATTCAGGCTGAGAGATATAACATCATCGATGCTCTTTATTTTACTGGTAGCGTAAGGGGAGATTGTGGATAGGCATAAGTTAGGATGCAATGTAGAACTGCAGGAGTATTTGACAATGGCATGATGAGCTGCTTCATCTTCACTGTTGATAGTAGTGGTTGAACCATTTCTTGAGGCTACGCCAGCAACAATGCCAACTATGGCTACAAGTAAAAGGATTGTGGCGAAAATACCCAGAAAGAGTCTTCTGTTCTTGTTGGTTTTGGATGTGGGATCGGTAGGGGAAGGAAAATTTTCAGTCATGGTTCTGATTTCCCCTGTTGTGTCGGTGCAGGACACTCCCAAGAAGAAATAAACGTGGGATGGATAACACTGAATTGATTATCGACCCTTCTCCTATAAGCTGATATTAGATATTACTGGAGTAGGCATCACCCTTCTCGTGGCTTATGGCAACTTTTTGACGTATCTAATGGTACAAAACTTGTAGCATTATGTAACATGATTTTGGATATGGAATTTTTCTAAATATATTAGTATTAAAATTTAATAGAAAAACAGACAAAATTTAAAGTTACAGATAAATATATTAATTTTACATTAATCCATTTATAATATTTAATAAAAATTAAAATATTATTATATATAAAATATAAATTTATCTTTAATAATAAAATAATAATAATAATGTAGAAATAAATTAATAGGAGCAATGGTTGGAAAGTTGGGTGGATAATAAGGACAGTATGCAGCACATTCATGAATGTACGGCGTGCAGCACATACAGCATTTTAAATAGAATAATAAATAAAATTATTAAGCATGAAATGTAATTCAATAATTATATTAATATTATGATTTTAAAATGTGCAAAATGCAATGAAAGCATTAAAATACTAAACAAACTACATTAAATATAAATATGCATGAAAACATATTAAATGTATGATAATTGACATGAAAAAATAATAAATTAATATCAAGTACTATAAAGAATGAATAAGTGAAATATATTGTAGGCGGGGCTTTCGTCGTAATCTAAAGCAAGGCTTGCAACAAATGGCACCGAGGCCTGCTTGAAGCGAAAGTGCACTCTTCTCTGTGATGGGTATAAATCTCAGCCCTCGACAGGGACCCGTGCAGCACTCATGTAAGACTCTTCCTACACAAGCTAACGTCTTACCCTCATGAATAATTTGTTCATAATCAAACCAAGCTTCATTTATGAATGTCTCAGCCTTATCATCTTAATTAGAAGAGTTCAAGAACTCTTTGGATAGCATAAGCATCATACAAGAGAAAGACACATAGAAATATGAACAAGGCATAATTACTGAATAATCTGGCTACTTATTTTATTGACTAAATATGATCGATACAATGATTCGATAATCCCGCTCTGTGTGTAGGTAGGAAGGAATATTCTACACTAAAGACAAGCTTAGCAAGTGCTGGCTGTCATACCTAGTCCTCGGACATCACCTAAGGCTGACTAGGTGATACAAGAGTATAGTTAGGTGTGACAAGAGGATACATCAAAATGTTTGAGCCATCACATCCTAAATATATATAAATTAAATTAAAAATACAAAATATCTATTCTACCCTTGGTGGAAAACCTCCACCCCTTACATTCTTGAGGGGCTACCTTGATGAATGAAATAGACTCAAAAGAGTCGCAAGATGGAGTTGACACCGGATGGTTCCAGATTTGGTTCAACTGATCTATAACATGAGTGCTAAGTAAAATCCTTTAGAGATGAGATTGAGTGGTGAAGATTTATTCCCTTAAAGTTTTAAATTCAATTTCAATATTATAGTTGAGTTAATTGTTCTAGGCAGGTGAGTATTCATAAGCATGAATTAAGCACATAATGCGATATAACATGACAACAATCATAACAGATATAACATGGTAAATATAATATGACAATCATGGTATGACATCATGATATGACAATCATGGTGAATGAAACATGACATATATAAGACATATGAGAAATGATATGGCATAGGCATGACATGTGAGATGATATGGCATATGCATGATATGTGAAAGATGACATGACATAGGCATGATATATGAAAGATGACATGAAATAGGCATGACATGTGAAAGATGACATGACATAGGCATGATAATTGAAATGATGACATGGCATAGGTGTAGACCTTGACTTTTCACTCACGCATTGTAACTTTGAGTTTTCTTCGATTTGGCTTGGTATAGGTCCTCGATGTCGATCTCGATTTGTGTACATGCCTTTTAGCCTCCTTGAGTGCTTTGGATATATGGAACACGTTAGATTTTGCTTGTGAAAAGCAAAGCATAAAACATATATTTTTTTAAATATGAAGCATATAATGCTACATGTTCAGTAGATATACGTTTGGTGTAAAACCTTTTCCCATGCAAATCTAATATGCTTCATATGTCACCATACATTTATGACTTATTTGATGCTTGTTAAGCATGGGGTGCACATCCCAATGTGCCCCTATTGAACAATGTATATAGGTAGTTTTTACTACATACTGGGCATGTACTGCTACATGTTACACATATAGCCTTTTTCTAGGCTATATGCTACGCACATCTAGTGTAATTTAGTAGAATTCCACATTGTTGGCTTGCTTTTGACAACTAATAAGCCTCACCTATAAATATGAGCCATATGTTTATGGCAAAAAGGTCCAAAAATTAATGAATTGCACCTAAACTCTGTTAATTTCATTTCTCACTGAATTAAGCACTTAATTAAGTTATTAATTAGGATTAGAGACTAATTAATCCTACTTTAAATCCTTAATCACATTTAGAATCAAGATCAGAAGCTAATCTTTAGTAGTGAATGTAGAATGCCTCTTTATTCTCTCATTTCTCCTTGATTTCTTTTTAGGTTTTGTGATTTTGCTTGATTTTACTTTGATTAGCTTTAATCATGAATGTTGTAGTAGCATTCATAGGTTATTCATAGCTAGAATGATTTGTGACAATCGTATATTCATGTAAATCTATGATTTGATTTTGCTTAAAAATTTGATCTACTTTTATTTTCACTCATTATATACAACACATAACCATGTGTGACATATATAGTTGATTATTGCATTTGATGTGATTGGCTTGGATTATATGTGTTTTCTATCTCTAATTAACACTTGAATGATATTAGAGTTCTCCAATTTCATTATATCATTATCGACTTGTGTTAATTTTGCTATTATATTAATTAATTCTCTTATTTTCTCAATTAAATGCCATTTTAATTATGTTTGAATTATGTCACTTGACATGCTTAGCCTAATTGGATGTTGTTTCATTTCTAAATGATGCCATATGTGATCTTAGAATCTTCTAATTATGCTTCTAATTGATTTTACCTAAAGTTGATTGTTTTCATAATTTTCACGACCCGACTCGTATTTATTGTTACGTTTTCATGAGTGTTGCCATTACATTCATCAAACTTTGGTTTTTAATTCATGCTCTCACATGACATCGGATTGGTCATTCATGTCCTACATCTTGCTTATTGCCTAACATTATTTCATTTGTTTACATTTTCATTCTTGCATTTTGGCTTGCACTGCCTGAGGTTGTTTTTCCCGAGTGGAGGGCATGTTTCTTAATGTCTTGGATTTTTGTATCATTGAAGATCCTTTATAGTAGAATAGGCCTCTATTTTATTAGCTTCCCTTGACATGTATGATTTATCTCTATTTCAACGTGTATCCCCCTATCTCTCGCAATCCCTTTCTTCGGCCCATTATTAATTTTCATTCATGCTATTATGCTTCATTCCATTAATATGCATGTTTTATCATTACTATATGATGTATGTTATACTATGTCATGCCTATATCATGTCATCTTTCATATGTCATGCCTATATCATGTCATCTTTCATATGTCATGCCTATATCATGTCACTTCACATGTCATGTGTAGGTCATATCATTTCATATGTTATGCCCATACCATGTCATCTTTCACATGTCATGTCTATGCCATGTCATTTTTCACATATCATAATTACGTCATGTCATTTTTCACATGTCATGCCTATGTCATATCATCTTTCATATGTCATGCCTATGTCATGTCATCTTTCACATGTCATGCCTACCATGTCATCTTTCACACGTCATGCCTATGTCATATCATCTTACATGTCATGCTTATGCCATGTGATTTCTTACATGCTATGTATATGCCATACTTCATTCATCATGATCATCATATCATGATGTCATGCTATGATTA
The DNA here is from genome assembly GCA_948192965.1 of Dalechampia spathulata. Lineage (NCBI taxonomy): Eukaryota > Viridiplantae > Streptophyta > Magnoliopsida > Malpighiales > Euphorbiaceae > Dalechampia > Dalechampia spathulata. The sequence goes on along the minus strand of CANYBF010127445.1, from coordinate 6,590 downwards.
TCATATCATATTTGTCATGCTATATCTACTATGATTTCTACCACACTATCACGTTGTATGCTCATTTCATGCTAATGAATGCTAGCCTGCCTAGGGCAATTAACTCCACTAAAATGGTAAAATTGAACTTAAAACTTTGAGGGAATAGATCTTCACCACCCAAACCCATCTCTGAAGGGTTTAACTTAGCATTCATATTATGGGTGGGTTTAACTAAATCCAGAACCATCTGGTGGTGACTCCATCTTGTGACTCTTTTAAGTTCATCTTATTCCTTGAGGTAGCTCTTTGAGAAGACTACACTTTCACTCCAAGCAGGCCCCCAATCCATGCATTTTAAGCCTCACTCTAGGTCATGGCGAAAGCCCTGCCTATAGTGGTGACTCCACTGGGGACCTATGGTGAAAGAGTGATGGTATTGAAATTTTAAAGTTTCATATCAATTTTCCCATTCTAGTCAGGTTGGTTATATTGCATATCACGTACACAGTTGGTGTCTGTACACTACTATTTATCCTATGTCATACTAATGATTATGGGTGAGTGAGTACCTTGGACTTCATTCGACTCCTCAAGAAAGCAAGTTTGCCTTCACCACTCGCTACCTTGTACTGAGGACCATCAATGATTCCTTAAACGTATAGATAATATGTATAGTCTTATATTGATGATTCCATTTAGTTGGATAGGTTGTGGATAACATTTAGGGAACCTTAGTAACATTTTAAAACTAGGACCCTTTATTTGTACGCTATATAGCTAACCATAGCAACATTCTAAAACTAGGACCCTTTATTCACATGCTATGTGGAACTATGCCTTATCATATCAGTGGATTTACCTAAAATTGGCCACTTTTCCTATCTTATATTGCTCTACTAAGAGTTAGAATCCTTTCATGATTCTGTATTAGTTGCATAACCTTATACTTGTTCCATTGGCATCCTTTTATCATAGTAATATGATCATGCTAAAATGCTATCAGATTTTTACCTTAATCCTTTATATAATTAGGCAACTATCATCTTTTTGCTTGCCTCACATTCTAAGAGTATCATGCCTTGAGTTCCTAGTGTAACTCTAAGTTAGTATCCTACCTAGGAGATTTTGGACTGACCAATCATCATGGAGGTATAAGGGCGGTAAGGAGTATAATTGTATGCTACATGTTTACTAACCCTTTTCATGTTTTCTATCCAACATGCATACATGCATGCCTATACATGATTTTCACTAACCACTTTCTTTTATAGCCATAACGCTAGATGTTTCCTAGCATAAATCATGCACACATCCTACATATCACATCATGTGCATCCCATACAATCGTATATGCATACACATGCATCTGTGTTAACTCTTTATATCATGTGCAGACCATGTCAGACTCACAGCCTACTAAGAATGTTGCATCTCCATCAAACACTTTTTGATATGTGCTTGATGATGCCTTACTTGCTGTTATTCAGCAACTCATAGATCGGCCATGGTTAAGCTCTTGTCCAACCACTTTAAGAGTCTCATTTAATAGTAGATTGGGGAAGCTCTCAGTCCTAGAGACTTTATCACCATGCCAGCTTTTGTGAAGGATAAGGGGAAACTAACCAACTTATATAATGCAATGATAGGGTTTTGCTTAATATGCATGATGTCTGTAAGTCTGAGACCTCTAAATTGGAGCAGAAGATAGAACAACTGCAGTCTATCATAAAGACTAAAAAGATAGGGTCTAATATGGATTTTGATGAGTTCTCAATCCAGGCTGTAAAGGGATTTTTTGCTAAGTTCAAGCTCCCAGATGTTCCTAAGTATAGCGGGATTAGGGATTCAAATAATCATCTTAAGACTTACACTATAATGATAAGCACTACAGACTTGTCGAATGAGTAGATAGTTTGACTTTTTTTATCTCACTAGAAGGACTAGTGCTGGCCTGGTATCTCAGCTCAACAAGGAAACCATAACCAAGTGGAAGCCTCTTGGCATTGCTTTCTACAAGCAGTATGGGTTTAAATGTTGTTTTGATGTCACTATGCTTGATTTGGAGATGGTTGAGTAGAAAGCTAATGAGTCTTTTATGGACTACTTTAGCCAGTAGATGGGTAAGGTTGTGATGGTTAGATAGAAGCTATATGAGTCAGATATGACCAACAAGCTTATTATGGGGTTACTGCCACTGTACCAAGATAAGCTAAAGTATCAAACTTTTCATACCATCAAGGACATCTACTCAGTCAACCAAATGATTAAGCAGATTGAAGGACTGAAGAAAGAGTGTTTCTTCTTCAAACCCATAACCACCACATACACCTAAACACAACACAAATCCCACTACATTAATGCCTTACAAGCATCAAACTCTATACTTTGAAACACTACCAAGTCCTGCAGATACTCCAATCTTGGGATGGCACTTTCTAAAGTTTTCAAATGTCTCTTAAAAAATAAACTCATTAAGTAGCTTAAGCTAAACTTCCAAACACCACCCTTAGCCTCAGTAGACATCATAATCTATTATCATTACCACTAGCACCATGGCCATAGCACCAATGATTACTGCTCTTTCAGATGGGTTATTCAGGACCTCATTGATTCGGGTGAGCTCGAAGATCCCAAGAAATCCAAACCCTCAATTAAGATAAACCCATTGCCTAACTACCACAAAGCCAATCATACATACATGATCCAATCAGGGTTTCTAGAATTCCTGGTTTCTAACTCCTTATCTCCCTTTGGTAATGAGGAGATTGCTTGGTTACATGTTATCAGGTTTCAACCAGGTGGTGGGTTTGATATTGGCACCATTGACATATGGTATGATAGTTTAGAGGATGAGTCTGTAGCTACTTAGGGTTTCTTTAAGTTTGAATTGGTAGAGATTTAAAAGTCAAAGAAATGTGAGTTTGTCAGGACTTTCAAGGTAGCCAAGTTAGTGTCTAAGGCTCACAAACAGCAGAAGAGATTAGGTGCCAATAATATATCCTCTTGAGTCTATAACATGACTTGAAGTGGTAAGGTGTTCACTCCTCTTAACCTTAAGAAGAAGTCAGATACTTTAAAGAAGCCAATAGAGGCTAAACACCCTATGAATGAGGCTGGTCCGAGTAGTATTCCAGCTCTACAACTTACTAATAAGGGTAAAGAAGTTGCTTAGCCTGAGAATGTAGTCATTGAGTAGTTGAAGAAGATGCAAGCTAACATCAGTATTTGGAACTTGGTGCTATTTTTTCATTAGCATCAATAAGCTATCATTGAGGCACTCTCTAGCATAAAGATTTCTCTATTTGCCTCTGCCTTTGGCATGAAGAGTTAGTTGGTGAATCGGAAGTTGAAATCTAGCATGATTACTTTCTTAAATGCAGATTTAACAATCAAAGGTATTCATCACAACAAGGAACTCTTCATTAGGGTGCACATCATGAGCTTTTCCACTCATGTCATGGTGGATGATAGTTCTAACATCAATGTTTATCCATTTAAGGTGTTGCCTAAGCTCAAGATTTAGCTTTTAGACTTGAAGCCATCTAAGATTATCATCAGAACATATAATAACTCTAAATGGGAAGTTACTGGCACCATCACTGCCACTGTGACTATTGAGCGAATTGAGTCAATGGTAAAGTTCATAGTTCTTAACATTACAGAGTCATTTGCTTTGTTGTTAGGCTAGCCATGGTTTTATCCATTGGGAGGTGTGCAATCTACCTTGCACCAGAAGATTAAGTTTCCATATGATGAGGGTGTGGTTACTATTATTATTGATGATGAGGTTATCCTAGCCTACATTAGAGAGGATGTCCCTCTCATGACTGGTTTTTAGATCATTGCTATTAGAGAACTTGAGTCATACTTGTACTTACTAAGTCCCACCATGGAGAAAATGTTGTATAACATGAACTTTATGAGTAATAAGGGTCTGGGCTGGTACCAGTAGGAACTGGTGGAGTTCAATATCCCTACAGCTATATAAGAGGAGAGATACTGCATTGGATTTGATCCCTATACTTTGAACAAGTCAGAAGATTGTAAGATGGTTGCCTTTATTTTAGGAGAGATGTAGTATGATTATGCCCCTGAGTTACCTAACTTGGATGACTTCTTTGATTAGTAGTTCACCATCTTTGATGATGTCTATGACCCATCAGCCTTGATAATGTCCAAGAGGGTCGCTGCCACTTCTTCTATAATCACTTTGATGATAATTTTCAAATCTTTGGTGATATTGCTAATCTCACCACTAGTCACCTTGAGCTGGAACCTACTATAATTGTCACACTAGAGACCAAGCTGTAAAGTTTGGATATGAGGATCTACTTCTTCAAAAAGTCTACCATGACATTGCTACCTTAGTAGATAGTACTTTTGATGAGATTATGTATGAGGATGATGATATCCTTATCTCTATACTTTTTGATGATGATGTAATTCCTTTAAAATTTAATACAATGAAAAATGGTTTTGCTTATGTTTATGATGTATATTTTGATGGCATTGTGCATGAACATAAGTATTACATAAGTATTTTTGACATTAATGCATCACACATAGAAACTGTTAACATTGATATAGATAATAGACCATTTCCTCTCCAGATTACATTTGACTTAGCCCTTGATGAGAGAATATAAATCATCAGAGTGTTTAAAAAACATATAAAAAGCCTTTACTTTAGATTATGAAGACATATCAGGTGTCAATAAAACTATAGCAGAACACAAAGTTTTGATAAGGCCCAAGTTCAAGCTAGAATAGGCTCAAAATTTAAGGAGGATATCCAAAAACAATTGGATGCTAAGTTCCTCAAAGTGGTTAACTATCTTGAGTGGTTAGTCAATATGGTTTGGTTCCCAAGAAAGATGATAAGGTTAGGGTCTGGGTAGACTACATGGATTTGAACAAAGTATACCCAAAGGATGACTTTCTTTTACCTTATATTGACATGCTGGTCGATAGTGTAGCTGCTAGTGCCATGTACTCCTTTACTAATGGGTTTTTTGGGTACAATCAGATTCTCATAGCTATAATTGATAAGATGAAGACAACTTTCATCATAAGATAAGGACTTATTGCTTTAAGGTCATGCTTTTTGGTTTAAAGAATGCAGGTGTTACCTATCAGAGAGCAGCAACAACCTTGTTGCATGATCTAATCTATGAAGAGGTCAAAGTCTATGTAGATGATATGATGGTGAAGTCTCCTACTAATGAAGAGCAATCTACTACTCTTAATAAATTTCTCACACTAGTTGAGAAGTAGGCTAAACTCAAAGAAGTTCACATTTGGGGTGATGTCTGATAAGCTGTTGGATTATGTTGTCAACCAGAGGGGGTATTAAAGTAGATCTCGATAAGGTGAAGTCCATTTATGAGATGCCTGTTCCCAAATCTGAGATCAAAGTTAGGAGATTCCTTCAACAACTTAAGTACATTAGCAGATTCCTTGCTAAGCTTATTACCATATATGAGCCCATCTTTAAGCTTTTAAGGAAGAACCAGCCTTTATTTTAGGATGAGAACTGCCAGTTTGCATTTAAGAGGGTGAAGCATTACCTCTCTAACTCATCAATTTTAAAGTTGCCTCGGCTGGAAAAACCATTGTTGCTCTATCTAGCTTTGGAGGAGGACTCAATGGGTTCTATGGTTGCTTAGGAGAATAAAGTTGGAGTTGAGCATGTCATCTATTATCTAAGTAAGAAACTATTACCAATAAAGTGCAAGTAGAACATTATTGAGAAGTTGTGCATTATTATAGTTTAGGTCACTAAGAAGCTCAGACATTACTTCCAATCATACAATGTTCAGGCAATCTCCAAGATCAATCTTATGAAGTACTTATATGAGGCTCCTTCATTGGTGGGGAAGCTTTCCAGGTAGCTAATCCTATTATCAGAGTTTAATGTACAGTTCATCACTAAAAAGGTTATAAAAGGTAGAGCAATTGTCAAATTCTTAGCATCCAGGCCAATGGATGACTCTAAAACTTTTGAATTGAACTTTCCAGATGAGCACATAGGGGTAGTTGATATCCAGAAATGGTAGTTGCACTTTGATAACATAATCAACAAAAGAGGTGTAGGCATATGGGTTGTGCTGATCACTTCTAAAGGTGAACTGATTATGTTTTCAAAGTGGTTAAGTTTCCCAATCACCAATAACATGATTGAATATAAAGCATGTTTATTCAGGTTCAAAGTATTATTGATGGTCGGTGTCTAAGCAGTAGAGGTATTTGGTGATTGGATGCTTGTCATTCACCAGTCCACGATCGAGTGAGACATCAGAGAAGAAAGGCTCAAGCCTTATGTTGAATACATGAAGCTCATAATTTGTAATTTTAGTTTGTGTAAGTTTATTCACACTCTATGTAAGGAGAATTAAATGGCTAATGCTTTGGCCATTGTCACATCCTGCATATTGTGACTTTCTGTGCATTTATAAATTCATGTTACATGAAATTTCTATAATAATAATGTGATTATGGTATGGAATAGTGAGTATGATAATTAGAAATGCAATTTAAGCTTGAAAAAGGGGTATTTCATTTTCCGACGCAAACCCCTAACTTGATGAAAAATGGTACTCAAACTTCGT